>JAODAL010039876.1:0-37538 GCA_025379985.1 Phyllomedusa bahiana
ATGGGGACTATCGGGCTCAACACCGTGTTTTTGTATTTTTTCCGGACCAATAGACTTCTGGGAAATCCAAAAGGGACGAATGGCCCGAGCTGGCTCGCCAAACCAATAGAGGTTTTGTCCTGCCCACAGCCAGCGTCATATCGGGAGCGGACCTTCAGCACAGCTGGAGGAGTCATTACAGAAAAAACGCATCCGGCTTTCCACAGATAATGTGGATCGTTTGACTTTCATCAAGATGAATCAGGCATGGATCTCTGATGATGTTGTGGCCCCAATTGCCGAGGTCACCGATTATTTTGCCGTCAAACTTCACATTCCTCTTCAAACAGAAAGGGTCCTTTGAAAACTTATTTTTAAAATGATAATTTCGAACTGCAATTTTTTTTCTCTTTTCCCAACAGTTCATTTGCTGGTTTTGCTGTGAGAGGATGTAAAAGACAGCAAGGTTTCATGACAACACCGTATTCCTTTTTACTCACTTTGGGCGACATGTATGAATCTCGCCGGGTCGGGGCGCACCTTTCCGCTAGTTTTCCTGCGGAATCTGCGCCTGATTTATGTCGGGACCAGGGCGCGCTCATACATAGCATGTAAAGTCCGCCGCGCCTCGCCTGTGTGTTAGGCGCAGTGCGGGACTGAGGCGCAGTGCGGCGCTGCGCCTATGATTCGGCGCCGGAGGTAGTGTGGTCATACATGCGGGCAAAAGTCCGCCGCGCCTGGCCAGTGGTATGGCGCAGTGCGGGGACCGAGGCGCATTGCGGGCGCGCCCCTTTAAGATTCGCCGCCCCGAGGCGTGCGCTTGTACTTTGCGGGCAAAGTTCCCTGGCCTCGCCAGTGTGTGTGGGGCACAGTGCGGGGACATGGGCGCAGTGCGGGACTGGCGCCGAAAAACATTTCCGATGCGAGACAAGGCTGGAACAGCGAGAAATCATTCCAGATGTCGGTGCGGAGTATGAATCAAAAAATCGCCTTTTAATAAAGGCGTTCAACATTCTCAGGGAAAAGAACTGAAACCTAAAAAAAACATAAAACAAAATCACTTTCCAATATCCTAATTCAAGAATTAGGATATTGGAAATTGCCGGGAAATACAGTAAATTTAAAATCAGAAAGCTATTCGATTGGTCGCATAAACCGGCCAATCAGAATAGGAGCGACAGTGAACCATTAAAACCTATGGGAAGTTTAGACCAATCAGAATCCACGGCGGGATAGTTCAAAATACAGTTTAAAAATGCTGAAAAGAGCTGATTGGTTAAGCTACGGGGACTTGGCTAGCTCAGCCAATCAGAATAGGAGCGACAGAGACCCATTAAAACCTATGAAGAATTATTGACCAATCATTTCATTTTGCTGGTTTTGCTGTGAGGAGACTGTAAAAGACAGCAAGGGTTTCATGACAACACCGTATTACATTTACTCACTTTATCTTTAGAAGTTTTTGCATTGTCAATGGTTTTGAGGTCATGTTGCTGTGAGATACAGCTATAATTATGGTCCTTTGGAACAGAAATGTGGCTTCTAAGTGGCATTTCTCCATCACAACTTTTAAAATGGTGGCTGAGAAGTCAATAATTATAATTTTTTGTGGTCATATTGCTGTGAGATACAGCAATAATCATGGTCCTATGGAACAGAAAATGTGGCTTCTAAGTGGCATTTCTCCCTCCCCAATTTTTAATAGTGGCTGAGAATTTCATATTTTAAATTTTTTGGGGTCATGTTGCCTGTGGAAAATTACAGCAATAATCATGGTCCTTTGGAACAGAAAATGTGGCTTTTAAGTGGCATTTCTCCCTCACCAATTTTTAACAGTGGCTGAGAAGTCATTTTTATAATTTTTTGGGTCAATGCTGCTTTGAAATGCAGCAATACTACAGTCCTTTTCTAAAAAATGTTGTTTCTAACAGACATTTGCTCTTCACAATTGTCCAAAGTGGCTAAAGGGGTTTTATGCTTTGAATTTTGGGGGCATTTTGCTGTGACATGCAGCTATACTACAGGTCCTATTATAAAAAAAAAATTTTTTGTTTCTAACAGACATTTGTTCTTCACAATTGTCCAAAGTGGCTCATGGGTCATGTTTTGAATTTTGGGGGAAATTTTGCTGTGACATGCAGCTATACTACAGGTCCTATTATAAAAAAATGTTGTTTCTAACAGACAATTTGTTCTTCACAATTGTCAAGAGTGGCTCAAGGTGATGGTTGCTGCCCAGAAACAGGAATAGGTAGGACACTGTTAATGGACAAATATTGCAAAATGACTTGTTTTTGCAAGATCTTTAACATAGCTATCAATCCCTGTATTGAGACAACCCATTTAATACAATTAAAAAAGAGAAACAAAGACATGGTGGGATTCCATCCTATTTTAAAAAATGTTTTTTTCTAGAATTAAACTACTAAAAAACTTGCATGTACAAAATAGCTGATAAAAAAATTCCTCTAAATTGTACAAGGGGGGTTTACAGGAAAACTTGACCAGATGTAGGTTATTCAAAGGACATGGAGTATGGAGCACGGACAGAGAACAAAGTACAGAGACAATTTCCTCCAGCACGTTGAGTAAAATGAGAAAAAGAATGCCAAGAAAAAGGGCACCTGGGTGTAACAGGAGCGTTAATCACCAGTATTTCCAAGTGAAGCTCAATTTGTCCGCACTCATACGGAGAGGCAAGTGCTACCCAGGTCTTGACTGTGTACTGAGGAAGGCTGGAGGTCTTACCTCACACTTCCGCTTTCGCACTCTGCTTCAGCACGACTGTCGATGTTGCGGCGTCATAAGGGCATTTTAACCTGCGTGTTAATAGATGACAGACGCCAGCCTGGACTCTCCCCGCACCCACTGTAACTCTGGCCCTGGCTGCTGAACCTGCGTGTTAATAGATGACAGACGCTAGCCTGGGCTCTCACCGCACCCACTTAATTTCTGGTCCCGGGCGCTGGACCTCCGCGTTAACAGATGGTGAGGGGCAGCACTGGCTCTCACCGTTAGGGGCAATCAGGAGATTTTTCAAATTTCTCTTAAAAAATTGATTTGAAAAGGTGATTTCTGTGAGGTTAAGTAGTGTCAAAAAGGGCTCCAGTCTTGGACACAAATTGCACAATTTGAGGCTTAAAATTTTGGGGCTGGAGTCACTATGGGGTCGCATTCATCTTTAAATCCAAGGGAGTTTTGTCTCTAATCACTTTAAGAAGGATTTGGAGGAAAAATGAAACCATTTAATTGATTGGGCTGAATCACTCTCAGAAGCCAGGAGGGCAAATGTCTTCTCAACTAAGAAGTGTTTTGGGGATGATTAGGACATTTTTATTACTTTTTGGGGTGTGTGCGGACAAATTAACACATCTAAACGTGTAAAAAAATACCTTTAAAAAACTGCAGGGAGGGCAGTATGATGTATGTTATCACACTTGAAAAAAAAGCAAAAATATAATAAAAAAAAAATATAAAAAAAACTTCCATAAATAAATAATGTAAACAAATGTAAGTGAACAAAAAATATACTAAATGACAGTCACTTTACAAAATAGAATAGTGCCACATTGTGATCTTTGGATCAAACAGGTTTAAGAGTCATTCTGTGGCACAGGACAGGTATGGTCAATGTCCAGTGAAACTAAAATGGTGGTTAAAGACTCCTTTTTCCGGAACTTTTTTAAAAGTGGGGTCCATGCAGGTTTGGGGCTCATGCTGCGTTCCAATACAGGGATAGTCTATGTCCAGTGAAACTAAAATGGTGGTTGAAAGACTACTTTTTCCGGCACTTTTTAAATGTGGGGGTCATGCAGGTTTGGGGCTCATGCTGTGGCCCAGGACAGGTATGGTCAATGTCCAGTGAAACTAAAATGGTGGTTGAAAGACTCCTTTTTCCGGCACTTTTTAATCTGTGGGTCAGACAGGTTTAATGGTCATACTGTGGTACAGGACAGGGATATTCAATGTCCAGTTCAATTAAAATGATGGTTCAAATCATACTGCCTTCTGGAACTTTTTATTTTGTGGGTCATGCAGGTTTAAGGGTCATGCTGTGGTGCAAGACAGGGATAGTGAATGGTATGTGATTTTTTTTCTGTGGCTTTTATAACCTAAGTGTGTTGCCCAAGATGTAGCACGTATCCATTTGATTGTTGTGGATGTTAATTCCAACTTCTCCAGCCCTGTTTGGGTGTAAGAATGAAGGTGTTGTTGCTCTCCCATAGACTTTAATGGTCATCGGCGATAATCTATTATCGACTATCGGATATCTTATTGATAATTGCCGATATCGACTATCGACCCGATGACGATAGTCAACGTAATCGCTCATCACTACTCTCTAGTGTTTCCTTCGGTAATTCTAAATTTTGCTGTAGTGCAGAGATCCTTTCCACGACAGCCGGAATAGGTGGAGACGCAGGGAATTTAGGAAGAATATTTGGATGGTACCTCAAATTTGCAAAGAAAGGAGTTTGTTTGGTGGAGGCATTTTGCGATTTATTGTACGAAAACTCAGCCACAGGAAGCAGATCAAACCAATCATCTTGTAAGTGACAAATATAGCATCGAAGGTACTGATCCAGAGTCTGATTTGTGTGTTCAGTCTGTCCATTAGATTGTGGGTGAAAGGCGAGTGATTAATTGATATCAATTTCAAATGCTGAGCAAAAGCTCTGCCAAAATTTTGATGTAAACTGCACCCCACGATCCGAGATGACGTCATCGGGAACTCCATGAAGATGAAACACATTCCGAACTATGAGGTCAGCGGTGTCTTTGGCAGAGGATAGACCAGTACATAGAATGAAATGTGCAGACTTGGTGAGCCAGTCAACTACTACTAGAATTTTATTTTTTCATTTAGAGGTAGGTAGATCTGCGATAAAGTCCATGGAAATAGAACCCCAGAGACGAGTGGGGACCAGCAAAGGCTGTAACAAACCCATGGGCGAAGAATGTGGAGTCTCGCATCTAGCACAAACGTCACATGACATACATACATACTTACTTATATCCTGTAGATAATTGGGCCACCAAAAGAATTGGGATAAAAATTCCTGTGTCTTCTGCACTCCTTTGTGACCGGCAATCTTAGAATCATGGGCTAACCTTAGAATATTCAGTCTTACTGTTTCAGTTATAAATAGCTGCTGCCCATGGGTCCACATCTTGTTCTTAAGTATTAAATACACATCATCAGGTGGTTGAAACAGCTAGAAGTTAGTGTCATAGGCCTCTCTTATCTCTTTAAGTAAGTCTTTATTATGGATTATTCCCACAACATTAGACTCAGGAACAATAGTCTTGAGAGGAGCAGTAGAAGTGGAATCATTGGAGAAGATACTTGATAGAGCATCCATCTTGCCATTATGGGATCTGGGCCTCTACGAGATTACAAAGTTCAATTGATTGAGGAAGAGACTCCAACGAGCTTGACAAGGAGATAGACACTTAGCAGATCTAACGAATTCCAGATTAAGGTGATCAGTTAGAACAATTATTTGCAGTGAAGTTCCTTGAAGATGATATCTCCATTCCTTAAAAGCTGCAATAATAGCTAACAGTTCTCTATTCCCAACATCATATTTCCTCTTAGCAGGTAATAAATGTCGGGAGAAAAAAGCACAAGGATGAAATAAATTTTATCTCCTGTTCTCTGAGACAGAATAGCCCCTATAGTACAGTCTGAAGCATCTACTTCCACAATGAAGGCAAGTTTGGGGTCGGGATGAACTAATACAGGGCTGTAATGAACTTGGCCTTTTGGAGAGAGATGGATTCTTGTTCTTGGGGAGACCAAACAAAAACATTCTTGTTCTTAGTCAACTGTGCAATAGGAGAAATTATTTCTGAGAAATTCTTAATGAAGCGTCTATAGAAATTGGCAAAGCCTATGAAACTTTGAACATCCTTTGTGCTTCTGGGGGTAAGCCAGTCTACTATTGCTTTAATCTTGCTAGATTCCATGTGTAGACCACGAGGTGAAATTATATAACCAAGTAATGCGATGTTAATCTGATGAAATTCACATTTTTCAATCTTAATGTAAAGTTGGTTCCTTCTTAGACATTCCAGAATAAGTTTTACATGTTCCTGATGTTCTTTTATCGAGTTGGAGAAAATCAGGATATCATCCAAATAGATGATTATGAACTGGTCCAGAAGGTTTCTGAAGATATCGTTGTCGAGATATTGGAAGGTCTCAGGGGCTTTACAAAGACCAAAAGGCAAAACAAAATATTCAAAATGTATGTAACGTGACCTAAAAGCTGTTTTCCATTCATCCCCAGATCTGATATGGACCAAGTTATAGGTGCCTTGCAGGTCAAATTTGGAAAAAAATCTTTGCATGTCGCACTCCCTCTAGAAGCTCAGGAATCAATGGTAGAGGATAACATTTTTTGATTGGAATTTTAAGTTCTCTACAATCAATACAAGGTCTTAAAGAGCCATCCTTCTTTTTAACAAAGAATATGGGACCCCCGCCAGTTAAGAAGATGGCCGGATGAGCCCCTTAGCCAGATTATCTTCTATGTAGTCCTTGAGGGCCTTTAATTTAGGACCTGTCAAAGGATATATGGTTCCAAAAGGTCTAGATGCACCCAGAAGCAATTCTATGAGGCAGTCATACAGTTGGTGTGGGGGGAGCTTGACTGCATACTGTTTGTTGCAAATGTCCGCAAATTCCTTGTATACAGAGGGTAGCTCTATTATTTTATTATCTTGAGCTGGATCTTTGAAGCCTTGTTCAGAGTGGGGGGGGGGGGCTGTTTTCAAGAACACCTCCCCCTGGGAAGCCCCCCATCTCCTCGGTTTCTCGGGTTTGAAAACGGGTTTTTGTGATTGCACCCGGGGGTTTTATCCCTCAAATAAAAAGGAAAGTTTTGGAAAAGGGAGATCAGTAGAAAAAAACAGGACTTCAGGGGTAAAGGGGAAATGTCATAAAAATTTTAAAAGGGGTTTTCCATTTTCTTGATTCACGGCCCGGGGGTTTTCAGTGGAAAACCCATTTTCGGTCTCCATTACCATGGGTGAGAGTTTTTTCTTAAATTGAACCCAATACCAAAAGAAAAGGGTTCCATAAAATTTTCAAATTTTTCCCCCGGGGGTCCCCCCTAGCTGAGGGGATAACCCCAATGAGAGTTAACCGGGAAAAAAATTTCGGGGAAGTAAGGGGAGTTTTTTATTCTCTTTTTTAAAAAAGAGGCGCCACCGATAAAAATGGAATGGAAAACGGGTTTTCTCAGAAAATTTCGTTTCGGAAGAAATTTATTCCCCAAAATTGAACATCAGGATCCTAATGGTTGCCACCAATCTTCGTGGACACTAGGGCAGTTAAAAGGGGGGGGAAATGGTCAGATTTTTCCACAGTAAAAGCATAGTTTTTCCCGGGGACCTTGTGCCCCCTTCTATAAATTTGCCCTACGCCTTAATAGGGAACCCTATTTTCAAAAGGCTCGCTTCCTGATTTCGGGCGAACTTTTTTTTTGGGGTTTCCGGGGAAAGGGAAAGGACAGGGACGGGACGGGGGTGCTTTTTGGTCATAATTCAAGGTGGGGCCATTTTTTCTTGTTGTCTTTTCTACGGTATTGATTCAAATGCAAGGGGGTTAATGAAGGCATCCAAACCTAAGGGGGTCTCTGCACGGGCAAGTTCGTCTTTTAATGCGCTGCATAGTCCTTTCCTAAAAAAATATATTTTCACTGCATCATTCCAGTCAGTGTTGACAGCCCACCTCTTGAACTCCATCGCATAATAGATGACAGGGCATCTGTCCTGGCATAATGCTAGTAATGCTGCTTCAGCTGTAGCCCCGTAAATTGAGATCGTAAAACATTTGACTCATGGCGTCGAGGGAAAGTTTTCCCAGGTGATTCACCCAGGCAATTGGGTTTCAATCAAAGACCTAGCCCAGGAAAGGGCTTTATGTGTCAACAGCAAAAAATTACATGGACCTAAAAATTCTATCAGTGGGAAACGGATTTGGGAAATTTGCATCGAAGTTGGGCCTACTTTGTTGAGGAATCCCCGGAATTTTGTTGGGGGTCTCCCCCAAAAATTGAATGGGGGGCAACTTAGGGCTCACTACGGGCCCCCCAAAGGGGGTGGTCCAAAACTTGTTTCCCCCAAAGGGGAAACTTTTTCCAGTCAGATAATGTCTGCACAGTCCCACATAGCTCTTTAATCGCTTGTCCATACATTTGGATATTGTGGGAAGTCTGTCCTTCAAAGGCGTCATATTTGATTTTTAACCCCCTGTAAACTCGGTTTCACTATTAAACCACAGTATTCGAAGTTACTTAATCAAACCTCGAAAATCCCAGTCCCAGTGGGTTCCCCTTTTTGGGGGTTTAAATATTCTGTATGATACTAGTGAATACTGTTGGAATCCCAAAGGCAGGGACAAGTTCTAAATTTCAGGGGGGCCAGAAGTTTGGGCGGAAGGTTTGCAGAAAAAGTAGGGAGGGATCCAAAAGGAATCAGGAGGAAAAAACCGACGGTGGTCAGCAGGGGTCCGGGGTTGCAGGGTAAACTGCAAGGAAAAGGAACAAACTGGGGAGCAAGTTTTTCCCAAAGGGGAGGGCCTTTCAAGCATGAGCTCAAACACAATACCAAAACAATGAGCAACAGGCTTGAGAAGTTTATATAGGAAACAGGAAGTAAGATGGCACCCAGCTGAGACACAATCTTGACTTAAGGGCACAGTCCGAACTAAACAGGCATACCAGAAAGATACCTGACAAACGCACTGGCATATTTAAGCATTATGTGGACTTAAAATCTGACAAAATTACACTTTTTGGCATTGAGTAATATTTAGCAACGAGAAAAACCTATTTTTCCCGGACATATAAAAATATATTTTATATATATATATATATTTTATATAACAATAACACATGGTAAATTTTTAGAGGGATTTAACCCCCCCAAAATTGCCCCAAAAAAGAATTTTTCTCCCCTCAAATAAAAATTTTTTTCAGCAAACCCCCTATTTAAAAAATATTTTTTTTGTACAGGAGATTTGGAGAGGTTGTTATACAATTACTGACCCCCCAAAAATTTACAAAAAGAAATTTTTTCCACTCAGAATAAATTTTTACAAACCAACCACAAATTTTAAAATATATTTCTTTGATAGGATTTTTTAGACAGTGGGGTTAAACAATTACTGAACCCCCCCCCAAAAATGCCAAAATGAACTTTTTTTAAACCCGAATAATTTTTACCAAACCCAACCAAATATTTAAAACACAGTACAGGGAGCTGAAAATTGCATTCCCGAATGCAAAACAGTGAAAAATATATAACATGGTTTATGTGATTTTAGCAGCCAAAGAGATCTACCTCAGTTTATGACCTTTTTTGGGAACTATGTGCATTGCAAAGATTGGATGGGGCCCCCAAAAAATGCAGGAAAGGGGGCTGAAAACTATTAAAATTTGGGAGTTTTAAAATCCTGGTGAACTCGGGAAAATTACTCGAGTGAACATTAAAAAAGGTTTGGTTCGAGTTCGAGAAAATAAGATTTTCGGGCTCAACTTACCTTTTTTTAGAACGGTTTGTCAATACAATGCTGGATAATCTCAGAATGCCTAATACACATTCAGCCAAACAAACACTGCAAGTCTTCTGCGGGCAGCCTCCATCTCTTTTACATTCGATTACATTTCCCGTCAGCAACCCCAGTTTTCATAGCGACTGAAGTCACTTTGATGGATCCCGATCTCCCCTTTGCTAGGTCACATTTTACTACAGTTTTCTCAGCTGAGCCCGTCTTCAAACAAAACCCCCTGGGGTGATGAAAAAAAAGTCCATGGACTCAAAGAAAAACCAAGTGATCAAAAGAAAGTCACATGGTATGTAGGAAGAAGGGGAGTAAAGAACTCTCTGCTTGGTTTTGCAAAGCAGAACAGGTAAATAATTTTTCATGAGTATCATTTACAAAGTTCAATATAATTAACTTGTGAGATCTGTAACAAATACAAAGATAGTCCTGGAAACACCTTTAATATTTTGCAGGTAAAACTTATAGACTTGCTTTGACAATCACATTCCCAGTTCAAAAGGACAGTCCTTATTGATTTTATTGTTTAATGGAAAATAAATGTAGAATGAGCCAACTTAAAGGACATAGAGAAAATGTGTGTAGGCAGCAACCCATTATTTGGGGGAGACAAAACGAGGTACATTTTTCAAAAGATAGATATAGATGTTATAAAAACATTAACACTAATATTTAAATAATATTCTTTATATTTTTTTCTGTTTGAGTGATTGTATTTTACACTGCAAATATGGAACAAATTTCAGTACAATACACAACTTTTATTTCAGAAACAAGAGGGAAAACAACATATCTGGATACCCTATCAAGTGCCAGGTAAGGTATAGTCATGAGCGAACCCTAAAAAGTTTGAGCCAAACTTCGAGGCGTTTGGTTCAAAGTTTGAGTCAAACTCGAACCCTATTAAAGTCAATGGGAGAAAATGTTTGGGTTAATTTTTATACCTAAACATGTGAAGAAGAGTGGATAAGCTGTAATTACCATCAATAACAGTAAACTTGATAAGTGGAACAATTTAGTGAAGGAAATGTGGTTCTAAGAGTGCCAGAAAAAAATTGAGAGTGTAAGGGATCCGTCAGGGGCGCACGAACAGACACAGACAGCGTGAGGCCCTGACACTGATCCCAACCCCTGTCCCTGCCTTTTGGGGTGCCCGACTCCTTAATAGGTCGGCCCCAACCAGAAGACTGAGCACTATGCTGAATAGCGTGAAGACACAAGATGCAGACAACAATACAAACACAATAAGGGACGGTCAAGCAAGCCAAGTCGGTAACTATCGGGACCGCGGTACAAAGTCAGAAGACAGAAGAATAAACGTGAAACAAGCAGAGTAAGTTAACCAGGGAGGCACAGAATAGAGAGGGCGAGTTATAGGCAGAAACAGACCAGTATAACAGGCAAGGAGAAGAGACAGAAGAACCCTTAAATTCCTTCCAGGAGAACTAAGGACAAAGGCAATAGGAGGAAGAAATGGAAGACCAGATAGGAAGGTAGAGCTGTCAATCACCCAGGAGCAAGGAGCCAGGTTAACCCATGGAGTGCTGGAAGATTCCTGGCCAAGGCGTCGGCCAGGAATCAATCAAGATAGCAGGGAGAAAACCCAGTTCACACTAGGAAACACAAATGAGACACTATGTCAGAAACCATGGCTTATGTCGCATTGGCCGCGGCCGGCGACCAGACCTCAAAGCTGGGGTTGTTTCTGGCATTATCATGACATTACCCCCCCCCCTTTATGAGGGGCCACCGGACCCTCAATAGACCCTCTAGGTTTAGCAGAATGGACTTGGTTAACTCTTTCCTTCTCCCGCTTAGAAGCATGTTTTGCAGTAGGGACTCGGAGACTGACATATTTTGGTATGGATCGCCGCTAAATACTAGGTTTTTTGATTTTTAGTTGGGCAACTTTTAGAGTCTTATGACTCCTGGCCCAGACTGTGCACAGTCGATTAAAAGCTATTTCTATTTTAGTTTCATCACCTGTAGTGGCGGAATACGTGATGTGGGAACCATCGTTACAGCAAAAGTGGGCAAGCTTGGGAGGAGCAGAACTTTGTGAACTGGTAGTTGAGGACACTAAATCTGAAGGCAAGGTGGTGACAACTACTCCCGAAGAAAGAATATTTTCAGGTTTCTCAATTGACAGATGCATAGATTCTCGTTCCGGGGCAGAAGAGTTGAGCTTTGCCCCTGGAGTGAGGTCTATAGGACATTCATCAGGCTGGTGTGGTGGCAGATGTTCCCCAACATCCCCATAAAAGACGCTAGAATTACATTCTGAAATATCATGAGCATTAATTACAGCACACACCAAGGGATGCACTATCTTTGAATGAGCACCACATGAGTCACCCCATTTGATCAACTCGGTGGTTCTCCAGTCGAACAACGGATTATGGAGGCGGAGCCTGGGCAACCCAAGAATAAAATCTGCAGAGAGTTTCTCCATGACAAAAAATGAAAGTTTTTCAGTATGTGAACTCCCAACATTCAAAGTGACCTCAGCAGTACAAAATTTTATTCTTCCTCCGGTTAGTAGTCCCCGGCGCCGCCGCTATCCGCCGGCGATCGTTAGGGTCCTAAGCCGTTACCAGTCGCTAAGCTATCGGCTTAGGACCTTGTTGACGGCAGCGGTGGCGGGACTAACTGTATGTGCGCCCGCCGGACGCACATACAGTTAGATGCTTTGGCGAAGCAGAGTACTCTGTGGCCGCAGGCAGGATGCAGCTCACTGGAGTGCACAGCGCGGGCGGCGTACGCGTCATCACGCTGCCCGTGCGGCCTGGTGACGTCACGCCGCTGAAGAAAAAGACCGGGAGCAGCGACAGCGGCAGGGAGCGAGGTCAGGTGAGTGTGGTTAATTTATTACTTTTAAGTTGCTCTATTCATGCTGGGGGCCTATAATCTAATTATAAATGTGCAGGGGGGGCTACTATGTACTTTTATATATGTGCAGGGGCTACATGTATTTTTTATATATGTGCACGGGGGCTACTATGTACTTTTATATATGTGCAGGGCGCTACTCTGTACTTTTTAATATGTGCAGGGGGGCCTATTATCCACTTTTATACGTGCAGGGGGGGCTATTATCTACTTTTATAAGTGCAGGGGGGGGCTATTATCTACTTTTATACGTGCAGGGGGGCTATTATCTACTTTTATACGTGTAGGAGGGCTATTCTCTACTTTTATATGTGCAGGGGGGCTATTATCTACTTTTATATGTGCAGGGGGGCTATTATCTACTAATATACGTGCAGGGAGGAGCTATAATCTACTTATATATGTGTTGTGAGGCCTATAAGCTACCTATATATACACGTGCTGTGGGGCCTATAAGCTATCTATATACCTGCTGGGAGACCTATAAGCTATCTATATACCTGCTGGGGGACATATAACCTACCCATGTGTGCTGGGGGACCTAAACCTGCCTATACACCTACTGGGGGATCCATAACCTGCCCATATACCTGCTGGGGGATCCATAACCTGCCTCTTTACCTGCTGGGGGACCCATAACCTGCCCATATACTGCTGGGGGACCCATAACCTGCCCATATACCTGCTGGTGGCCCCATAACCTGCCTATATACCTGCTGGGGGACCCATAACCTGCCTATATACCTGCTGGGGGACCCATAACCTGCCTATATACCTGCTGGGGGACCCATAACCTGCCTATATACCTGCTGGGGGACATATAAAGTATATAACCACCTACTAGAGGACGTATAACTTACTGGGGGAACCTTACCTTCACTGGGGGACACATAATTTACTGCGTTGTGAAGTCACTAATAGTCGTTAAGCCGGTTGTTAAGGCCTCAAAACAAGTCAGTTGATAAAAGTTAGCAATCGACTCTGCGGACTCCAGTCGGTTGTTAAGCCGGTTGTTAAGGCCTCAAGTCGATTGATAAGACCTTAGCAATCGACTTCGGGGACTACCGGTTAGTGAGGTAGAATCTACACCTGAAACCAAGAAGGGAGAACACAAAGGAACAAGTTCCAAACCCAAGGCTTTAGCAACAGCCATACTGATGAAATTAGCAGCAGCACCCGAATCAACAGGGCCCCGACAAGCAAAAGTCTTGGAGCTAGAAACTAAGGTTACAGGCAAAACAAACTTGTTATTTGAGTTTGGAGGTACCTGAACATCCGAGTTACCTTCCTGTAAATTGTGCAGACGTTCGGTGTTACCTTGGGGTGAGTTAGGGCTAATAGGACAGTTTCTCAGGAAAAAGGTCAGGCTTCCGCAATAAGGGAACAAGGCTTTCTCCAACCGGTGTTCCTCCTGGTGGCAGCAGACTTAAGACCCAACACCAATGGTTCTTCTCCAGAAGACTGAGAGGGAGATGGGAAGAAGAACTCTCAAAAGAAGGAAGAAGCAGGTTTTACAGGAAAAAAACCCGACTTGAGCTGAAAGTCAAACCCCCTTGCTTTTCCCTGCGTCTCTCCTTCAGTCTTCTGTCAATAGTCACAGCTAGAGTCATAAAGTCCCTCAGGGCTCAGGATTGGATGGCTGACCATAGCATCCTTCACGGCAAACAGACAGTCCCTTTTCTGAAAATAGTCCTCAGAGGTTGGTCTGACCACCCAGTCAACGTACACCATTGGCGGAAAATCAGAACAGTAGTCTTCAGCCGAGCGGCGCCCTGCTGAATGATAGCAAATGATCTCCGCCCATGCACACGGTTGGGGGTTTTTCATAAACTGTCCCCAAAGCCAAAAAAAATCTGTCCACTGATCTCCACTCAGGGGCTTCAGGGGTATAGCTAATGCCAATCCTGAGGTGGGCCCTGGAGGGGAGACACAACAACTGCTACTTTCTCAGCTTCAGTGGGAAAAAAAAAGTTGAAGCGAAAAAAAAAATTAATATTCCCCAAAGGTTCGGAACCTGTCAGGATTCCTCAAAACAATCAGGTAGAAGCATCTAGACTTAGCCAGCTAGGACCAAAAAACAGGGGCAGGTGGGGCAAAAAAGGGGGCGGGAAGTCCCCGAACCGGGTTTTGTTATGGCATCCAACCTGCAGACTTGATTAAAAAGCCCCATGCCCCGAAGCTGAGTTTTTCAAACCTCCAAGCGGGGCGGTGACCGACAATTTTGGTACCCTATTTAAACCCCAGGGGATCGACGGGGTAAGGCCTGTTATAATGAAGGGATCCCCTCAGGAGCGCACGAACAGACCAGACACGTGGGGGCCCTGACACGATCCAACCCCTTCCCCCGCCTTTTGGGGGGCCCGACCCCTTTAAAGGTCCCGGCCCCCACCCAAAAAGACACTATGCTGAATAGCGTGAAAAAACAAGACCAGACAAACAAAAACAAAACAATAGGGAGGTCAAGCAACCCAAATCGTTAAAATATCGGGAACGCGGTCAAAGTCAGAAGGCAGAAGAAAAAAACGTAAAACAAGCAAGTAAGTTAACCGGGGGCACAGAATAGGGAGGGGAGTTATAGGGAGAAACAGACCAGTTAAAACAAGGAAAGAGACAGAAGAACCCTTTAAAAACCCTTTCCGGGGAAAATAAGGACAAAGACAATGGGGGAAGAAAGGGAAAACCCGATAGGAAGGTAGAGCTGTCAATCACCCCGGGGGCAAGGAGCCGGTTAACCCTGGAGGCTGGAAGTTTTCCCGGCCCAGGCGTCGGCCGGAAACAACAAGATGCAGGGGAAAAAACCCATTCACACAGGTAAACAAATGAACACTATGTCAGAAACCCTGGCTTATGTGCATCGGCCGGGGCCGCGACCAAACTCAAAGCTGGGTTCTTTCGGCATGACATGACAAGAGGTAAACTACTTAAATTCTTTCAAGGGCAACTAAAAAGATGAAGGGACAGCAGGGCGTAGCAAAGGGATGCAGTGTAGCACTGTAGGGGCCCTGCATCCCTGGGGGGCCCAAAAGCCCCTTTGAAATACAAAGCAATATAAGAACCCCCCAATAAAACCCCTTGCCATAAAAGGTAGCTAAAGAAAAAAAAAAAAAAATTAAAATAGATAGATAGAAGATAGATGATAGTAGAAGATAGATAGATAAAAAACCATAAAGTATTAAACCACAAGCAGAGTAAACTAAATACAATTTGTGTTCTCAATATTATTACATTGGCCTTTTATGCGTGATTTGTTTTTATTTCTAGCTTATGCTATGAGGAGTGCTAAACTGTATCACTGGCCTTGCACCTGCCAGTAATTCTACAGATGGCAAATGCAAATTTGGTTCTTGCATTCAAAACAGGAAAGATGGGATGAACATATTGCTAGTGTAAGAGAAACACAGATTTCCAGAATGCTAATTGTTTCCTACTGTTCGTCATATAAATTTATTTGTAATGTATCATGCATACATTAGGTATCATAACTTCTGTTCAGGCAGTATGCTGACAAATGTATTATTTTCTTACGTTCCTGTACTGCTAAATTGAAGCTATATTTTAACATCTTAAAAAAATTATTTGGATTCTTGTGTTTAGTTTTCACTAGGGATCCCTAAAAAGATCAAGATCAGGTCGATTCTCTATTTTTGAGAAGATCAATTCGACGGTCAATGGGAGAAGATGTTCAGGTTAGTTTTTATACCTATACAGGTGAGGAGAAGCTGGAAATATCATCCATAACAGTAAACTGGATACGTGGAACAACTTAGTGAAGAAAATTTGGCTCTAAGAGACACAGAAAAAAATTGAGAGGCTAAAATACTTCATTCCTTTAAATGGCTAACTGAAAAGATGAGGATAGCGTAGCTATAGGAGATGCAGCGGTAGCAGCTGCTACCGGGCCCCTTAGACACATAAGAAGATACCGGTATTGGAAATGACACATGGTAACTGGCAGGAGTCCCATTTCACTTTTTTCACAGGGGCCTAAGAACCTGAAGTTACGCATCTGCAGGCTGGACTAGATTAGACGGCAATAACATTGGTGGCAGTGAGAACATACCAATGGGGAACAGCGATGTTCCGGTTCAACAATATGAGCCAGCAGTACCATAGGAGGCAGCGAGAACATGGCAATGGGGAACAGCAAGGTTCCAGTTCAACTACATCTGGCGGCAGTACATTGGTGCCAGTGAGAACATGGCAATGGGAAGCAGTCAGGTTCCAGTTCCACTAAATTAGGCGACAGTACCATTGGTGTCAGCGAGAACATGGCAGTGGGGAACATGGAGGTTCCAGTTCGACTAAATTAGACACCGTACAGCAGCCAGCCTTCTGTGTTACAGGTGTAGAAGCATAAGAAATGCTTTTACCCCAGCCATCCCAAAGCTAAAAGCCTGAATGTTGGCATTGCCTGGCTGCTGGCCTTGGAAATGTTGCTTTCTGCCTGGTGGACACAGATGGGTTCCGCCACGTCATGGCCCTGGCATGCCCCCAATAACAGATGCCAGGCAGGCATTTCTTTACCAGAAAAGCTGTCCCTGCCCTGCAGAGAAGATCTCCAGTACGTTGGCTGCATCTGTGTCCACCAAAATCCATCTGGCTACAGAAACATGGACTACAACTACAACTACACTGCTCACTGGGTAAATTTGGTGGTGACTCTGGTGATGGGTCTTGGCCGACAATCTTCAACACTGCTGGGATGTTGCAGAGTCCTGATCCCCAACCTCGACAGGTAGCATCACGTGCCAAGAGAATCCAGGCCATTTTCAAATTAATTCATCTTGGAGACCATCAACACACAGGTCAAGAGCTGTGGACGGCTCTGCGCACTCAGACCGACCAGTGGCTGGGTGCTAAGAACCTGGCGCCAGGCAAGGTGGTGTGTGACAATGGGAGCAATCTCCTTGCTACCCTTAAGATCGGTAGACTTACGCACATTCCTTGCCTGGCACACATTATGAATCTGGTTGTGCAGGAATTTCTCAAATGCTACCCGAGTCTTGACTGGCTGCTGAGGAAGGCTCGAGGTCTTAGCTCCCACTTCTGCTGTTCACACCCTGCTTTGGCATGACTGGCAGCATTGTAGCGTGATCTGGGCCTCCCCGTCAACCTTCTGAAATGTGATGTGGCAACATGCTGGAATTCCTCCCTTGGCGATTGTGGCAGCAGCATAAAGTCATTATGCAGTATGAAATGTCGCATGGACTGACTAGCAGTGGTGCAGACCTCGGGGTGTTGACCCATAGAGAGTGGAGGCAGGTGAAGGATCTCTGCACCATTCTTGCCAGTTTTGAAGAGGCCACCAAAATGGTCAGTCAGGACAATGGCATTGTCAACATGACCATTGTGGTTATATTTTTATTGGAACAAGCATTAGCAACTCCGCGGCAGCAGGTCCCAGCAGTGATGGAGAAGGTGGATACAGAGCCTTACTCGCCAGAGGATGTAGAAATTCCAACTGTTTCGTAACTCTATAGGTCTTTTTTAGGCAGTATTTTTAGGTCGAGTGCGGGTGCAGGACAGCAGTTCAGCTCAAAGAGGCTAGCCAGGGCTCTGGTGACGGTCAGGATAAGAAGTGGAGGAGAATGAGGAGACAGAGGTGGACACCATCTGTACTGATTACCCTACAGTGGTAAGAGGTTGGCATAGATTACATGAAGAGGAGGAAGAGGAGGAAGATCCTGTTAGTACCTTACAACCCAGAGGCTTGGGAGATCCCGTCAGCATCTCGCACATGAGTGCTTGGATGCTACATTACCTGCAACATGATGCACACATCAAGGCATTAAAAATGAACAGGGAGATAAAGAGGTGGAGAATCCTATCCGGTTTGAAATTTATCTCTTGGCTGTCGCATATTAACCGCTTGCAGATGTGGAGCAGTGAGCTAGTTCTTTGTGAGGACTCCATCTGCAGGAGGAGGGAAGGGATTTCAATGCTGATACCCAGCTTTGCCAGAGACTACACAGGTTTGTTTTTATTTTTTTTTCCAGTAGCGCTGCAAGCACAAAACAATTGCCATGCCTTAGAGGTCAATGCCGCTGATGCTGGTGATGCCAAAGATGAGCCCAAGAGAAGGTCGGTATGGTTGTCAGCTAAACCAGCTCCACAAAAGCCGATCCAAAGCCAAAAAAGGAAAAGGAAGCAGTAAAGGAAAAGTCTCAGGACAGAAATGTTCCAGCAAAGGGCAAGAAAGGAGCGAAGGGTAAACAGAATGAAGAAGCTAACAAAAAAGAAACTAAGGAAGAACTGCCATCTGAAAATGGAGTGATAAGGCCCCAGCATCCGATGGAGGAGACAAGGGATCCAAATTTGAATAATCTACATCTGTTTAAGTCTTTTATAAGTGGTTCCTGTACCTCCCTTGTACAATTCAGAAGAATATTTTTATCAGATATTTTGTAAATGCAAGTTTTTCAGTATTTTAATTCCAGAAAAGAAATTTTTTAAAATAGACGGGAATCCCACCACATCTTTTTGATTTATTTTTTTATTGTTTTAAGTATTTTGGAATGCTATGCCCATTATATGCAGTTGTCAATTGTCTAGGAATTGTGATGAAGTGGTACCTGAGTGAGAGGAGTGGGGCACAAGCCCAGTTTTTTTCCTGACAAGACGGACAAATGCGTTAAATAATTTTCTATTTTTTCCTTTCTTTGTGACCTAATGCCTCCTGCTATCTTATTTGCATATTTCCTGACATGGTGTGGCGATGGCAAAGCCCTGTGTTCCTGTACTGGCTGACAGGGATGACATTTTTTAATTGTCTTAACATTTTCACTGTTCTCTGTACCCATATTGTCTATTGTATAATTCCTCCATACTAATAAAATTGAATCCCCTTTTTTTTGGTTTTCGCTCTAAAATTAAAAAAATCTGCCCTCTTTGATCCACGATACAAGACAAAAGTAATACATTTTCCAGAAATTGACAGTAGAAGGCAGGATTTTGAGACAGTGCTCATCGACCAACTCGAGACATCTTTTGCGTCATCTTCACATTCTAATGTCACAGTGGAACAATGTCAGCAACGCGGCAGCAGTAAAATGGCAAATAGCCACAGCAGGAAGTGTGGCAGCACACTAGTGGGTGACATTTCACAATCGATTTCTACCACCTCACCAACGCCTGTAAGGCAGGGCAGCATTAAGACACCCAGTAACAGCCTTAAGACCATGGTCCATGACTACCTGTGGCTCAACATCGATGATTTTGTACTTAGTCTGGACCCGTTCAATTTCTGGGTATCCAAACTGGATGTATGGCCTGAGTTTGCTCAACACACCGTAGAAGTTTTATCCTACCCACCAGCCAGTGTTATCTCGGAACGCACATTCAACACAGCTGGTAGGGTGATAGCTGACAAACATATCTGTCTTTCCCTTGACAATATGGATCATTTGACATTTATAAAAATGAATCAAGCATGGATCTCTGACCATTTTGTTGCCCCGGTTGCCAATGTCACTGATCAGTAAACTGTAGCACATATTCTTGACAATGTTAAATACACATTTAAACGACACTACATCTCATGTCTGTAGTTCCTGTGCCTGCTGCTTCGACAAATTGTATTTGTAATTGTAATTGCTGCCAACAGCTAGATTTACAAGTCTTATGGCTAAATTTATTTTGAAATATACACCTGTATGAACTTGATGTGCACTTCATCCACCTCTTACTCCTCCTCCTTGTAGCCCTCAAAATCTTTATTTTTTAAATGCCTCAACCACCAAATGTACTAAGTCCTGTAATCCTGAACCTGATGTTTCCTATTGGCATGTTCTTCCTGCCACCAATGGTATTACCACCTAATCTTTTCGAACCGGAACCTCGCTGTTCCCCATTGTCTAATCTTGTCGAACCGGAACTTTCCTGTTGTCCAGTGCCCAATCTTGTTGAACCGGAACCGCGCTGTTCTCCATTGCCTAATCTTGTCAAACCTGAACCTCCATGGTCCCCATTGGCATGTTCTCGCTGCCATGAATGGTATTGCCATCTAATCTAGTTCAGCCTGCAGAGGCATAAGTTCAAGGTTTTGGGCCCTGGTGAAAAAAAGTGAATTGGCTGCCCCCACCCTGTTACCAGGGCTGCTATCAGTGATCTATTAACCATTTCAGGGCCTCATACAGCTAAATCAAGTGGGGCTCCCCCCTTTTTACGGGGTTTCCAATTTTTTTTAACATATCAGAGGCCCCTTTTGATGGGGCCACTGACGGGATACTCCCCTTTTTCCCCCCCCTCCAGGTACCATTGCCATTTCAATACCAGGCTTTTTTTGTCAAAGGGGTTTTTTTTGCCTCCCAGATGCAGGCCCCATAGGGGGCTGCTACCAAACTCCCCCCATATCTCATCCCTGCCACTCAACCTCCATTTCCCCTTTGGGGATTTTTTGCGCCACCACATATATCACATTAGAACTTTTTTTTATTGACCAAAACTTATTTTCCCCCCCTAATTTGCAAAAAAATTTTTCCCAAACAGACAATGTGATTTTCGGATCTTTTCTCATTTGTCTCTCATAGTTCAGGTCTACCTGGGATGTCAATTACAGGCCTCCATCTTTTTAAAGGGGACAACTTGCACAATTAGGGCTGACTCAATACTTTTTTTCCCCACTGAAATTTTGGGGATCAAAATGAGCACTGTATATTTAAAGCTTATGGGACTTAATCCCAAAAAGGTAATTTTGCCAGATTTAAGTTTTTAAAAACAGGAAAAAACTCTACTTCCTAATATATAAATATATATTATAATTAATAATTATATAATTTATATATAAAATTGTTTTACAATTAAAAGGGCGTTTTCTCAAAAACCCGTTCACCGAGTTCGCAAAATTTTTTCCGACAAAATTTGTTACACCCAATTTTTTGGGGCGAATCGCTTTAAAAAAAACAGCTTTTTCCGGGCGCGAACCTTAGGGTGTTTTAAACATTGTTCCTCAAAAACATGGGGATTAGAGATGGCGTTTGATTCTAACGAATAAATTTCGTTTAGAATTTCAGGAAAATTTGGGTTCGGAACGAAGTCGAACTTTGGGGGGGACTTCGGTGAACAATGTGCTTTTGATTTAAAAATGGCTGGAAGCACATGGCGCTACATGGGGCAAAGCACTCGGGGGGAAAAGGGCATAGCCTCATGACATGTGCAAGATGAAGCCAATCAGAGACCGGGGGGATTCTGGACTCCCCGCACATATAAGTCCGGGGGGCCCCCGCCGGACCACACTCCTCTCACTGTGCTCATCAGGGGGAAGGGGGCTGCCGCGGCGTACTCTACAAAATTGATTTTTAATAGCGATTTCTGTTTGGTGTCTCACTTGTCTCAGAACTGTTCTCTTTAAAGTTCATTTCTAAATTTTTGGGGTATTGGGTCTGAAATCCGTGTCGCCACGCAGCCTATACATTCAATAACCAAGTGGGACTAAGCCATTCCTTTTTTATTCATTTAAAAAGAAACGCGTTTTTACAATACAAAAACCACTTTTTTTTTTGGGTGTCAATTCTATTGCAAAATTTTACATCCAGGGGTAATTAAGCGTTTTTTTGCGGGTGTGCTGCCCCCCAAGAAACCGTCTTTTTTAACCCCAAAAAAATAAAAAATTTTTTTTTCCTGTACCAATCACAAGCAAAGTTAATTACAACTGTATCTCTTTTGTGTGGCGAAGAAAACACGAAATTTTTAACACGCTACAAAGCTACAAAATTTTGTCGGCTAAATTCTTTGGTGCAATTTACATCCGGGGGTTAATTAAGCGTTGGTTTTTGCTGGTGTCTGACAAAAATAACCTTTTTTTTTTTACCCCAAAATTAAAATTTTCCTGTACCAAAATTCAAAACAAAAGGTTAATTACAACGTACTCTTGTTGGTGGGCAAAAAGCACGCAATTGTAACACGCAAAAGCTACTATTTTGTGGGGTTCAATTCTTGGCGCAATTTACACCCGGGGGTTAATTAAAGCTTTGTTTTGGCTGGTTGCTGACAAAAATAAACCGTTTTTTTTCAACGCCAAAAATATAAAATTTTTTCCTGTAGCCTAATTCTGCCAAAGGGTTAATTAACCTGTTTTGTTTTTACATTTTAAAACCACAGGTTTTTTAAAAGCATATACAAGAAAATTTTTTTCCTGGCCATTTGGGGAGGCAATTTAACCAAAAGGGGTTACCCAAGTTTTGTTATGGGTTCTTTTGGAGTCAAAAACAGGGTGTATTTTTATCATATACAATATCATCATCAAACATGTCCATTTTAAACAAACAGTAGTCAACAGAAGGGGTGGAGGCCGCACCTCGAGGGGAAAGGGCCAAACATTCCTGGAACAGGCCAGTCGCAGCACAGCAAGGGGACTTTCAGCAGGGGCACCGGTGAGGCCACAACTGCCGCTGTCACTAGGGGCCGTGTTTTGTTTCACAACCCAAGGGGTTCTTTTTGGGTTTTGACTGGGTCATCCTCTTCCCCCCAGATGACATCTGAAAACCCCCACCAAAGAGGGGTGGGAACCTCAGACACAACCATTATTTTTGGCATGGCCCGGAGCGGGTCAGGGGCCCTCACCGTCCTCAGCCCCCCGTCCCATTGGGTTCCCTCACCAGAATCTACTAGTGGTCTGGGCTCGCCCCACTATATAGCAGGATAACAATTTGGAGGGCATCAGAGCACTTGGGCAAAGAAATGGGGCCAAATATCGCCTGCCTCTTGCGTAGGGGGCAAAGTATAGATGTGGAGAGGGGCAAGGGGGGTCATGGGGGAAAGGGTCACCTCGGCATACCACGACCGTGAGGACACTTTTGACGATGAAACACAAATAATGATGATGTAGCCGACCGCACTTGGGAGCCGGGTTAGGAAAGGGTCATATCGTCGGGAGAAAGGGCGTCAGCTTCGCGTGGCGCAGCGCAGCCACAATGGGCGTTTTGGCCGTGAGTCACAGGAACAGCAGTGTGGGGTCGGAGCCAAGGGGCCCACGGGGTAAAAAACCGTTTCGCAGGTCCAAGAAAGTAGGGGCACGGGGGCTCCGGGGCAGCGGCGGCAGTAGTCACTCATGCAAGCTTTTGGCGGTAAAACCCATCTCGCGTTGGGGCATTTTTTTGCAAAGACCCGGGAGGACCAATAGGTTTAAATTAAATCTGTGGGCAAAAAGTGAAGCGTGCCGGGGAGCTAACGTTGGAAAACCCAGGGGCCCTGCATAAACCCATGCACGACCATCCCGGGGCCTGGGAAAAAACGGGGCTCAGATGGGGTTTCCACCTCCCCGCAGCAACAGCAGCAGCAGCGCCCAGTGGCTCGCATCCATTGCAGCCACAAGGCTCCACCACCTCTGCAAAAGGGAGCTTTTTTTCCTTTCACACTCTCCCGTCCAATGCCCCCTGCCCCCCTACTCATGGCGCCACATCGTTTCAGCGGGCGATTGCAAAGAGACAACAGATGCCCAACCTCCAAGGGTGCAGCACTGACCATGCCCCTTTCCCCAAGTTGATGGTATTGCATCCCTCCTTTCCCAAATGGTGACTCCACCTTTCAAGAACAAAGGGCTTTGGGGCCAAGATGGAAGTTCCAACCGTAATTTCTTTTTCCAAAAAAGGCAGTCCCCAGCACTTCAAAATATGTAAACAAAGGTGGGTCATCCTTGAGCTTATGGGTTTTGTTCCAAGGGCAGGGCAGCGGACGTCGGGACTGTAATTACGTCAGGGCCATACTTTCCTTTAGGGCCCCACGGGGAATGTCTTCCTGCCCACCCCCAAACAAACCTTGGACGGAACCCCGTTTTCTCCCCACTTGTCAAACGGCTGCACCTGCGCCAATTTCCGCCTCCTCCTCCTCCACCATCACCACCACTCAGCCTCCACAATCATCTTTTCCATCATCCCCACAGTGTAGGGCACAGGGGTGTCCGCATTTTCTACACCTTCTTCCTCGGCGAACAAGTCACACAGGGGAGGAACTGCTCCGCGCATGCAGCAAGAAATCGTGTGGGGCTTTCTTCGCCCCAAAACTGCAAACGAACCATGGGAGGGGACAATGGAGGAACAGGTCCCCCGTGCATCGGGGAGGGATGGTCCGTGCCCCCTGCAGGCACGTTTCAATCTGGTTGTAAAAGGGTTCCTGAAGTCTTCCCCGATTTTCAAACATTCTGAAAAGGCCAGGAAACTGTGCATGCACTTTATCCATTCCCCTACAAAGCCAGAACCCACCCTCCTCAGTTGCAGGGGCAGAACGCCCCCCCAACACACCAAAATCGATGTTTCCACCCCGGGAATTTTCCACCTGCCAGTTGGACCGACGTAAACAAAAAAGGGGCCATTAACGATTTTTTGATGACCAGGCAGACAGAAGTACCCCCCCGTGAAATTTTTATGTCGCCATGGAAGCTCAGGGCGTGACACCTGCCCGTTTGTTGGGGCCATTCGAGGGGCAAGTTATTTTTCAGTCGCCAACTACGGGATGAAAAAGTCATTCCCTCTTTGCCGGAACAGATGTGAAAAACTGTTTTGGGCGGGGGACGGGAGACTGGGCCTACATCTCTTTCCCACTGAGTCCGGTGGGACTGAAAGGGAAAGGGGAAAAGGGGAGGACTTTGGAGCAGAAGCATTGTCTGGTGAAATGAGTGATTTCTACCCATGACAAGAGAGGGGGGGACAGGGCAAAATGAGGGGTGGTGGGGTGAGGAAATGAGGCAGATGACCCCCAAACACCGTGGCAGTATACAGTGAAAATGGGGGCAGGGGCCCCTCGGAGTCCTTTTTTCCAGATGGCCCGGCCCGCTTATTGCCGCTAGTGCAGCCGAAATCAGCATCCGCAGAGGTATTCTGGCTCTATTGGGCCCTCGCTACCGGTCCAAAATGGAGCCTTTTTCCCGCTATTGGGAGAAATCAAACCAAATAAAAGGGAAATCCCCGAAACATTTTGCCCCCCGGGCCCAGTGGGGGCATCGTCCCTCCTCTACAGGGCAACCGGGGGGTTCCTCAGGCTCACGACTACTGCCGCGGCTGCTGGGGGGAAAGGGGGGGGGGTAGGACAGTACCAGTTCCATCATATAACCAATCTGGAGTCACTGATGAGCACTTTCCTTTTACCCGCCTATGAAGGCATCGCCACAGCACAGGACCGAGCAGTCCCTGAACCCAAAGTTTTGGCCTACTTGGACAGCACTCTGCCACCCAGAGAAGATCCCTGGACTACTGGGGGCCCCAAAATGGATTGGGGGGCCCAAAAATTTCCCATTTTTCAGTGGAAAGCTGTCCTGCCTGGCCAGTAGTGGGCATCAGAGCTGGGTTTTTGCGGCGGGGCCACGTTACCCCAAGGGAAATTTTCCCGGAAATTTAAAACTGACCTTTGTCAAGATGAATCAGGCGTGGATCGGCCAGGATTTTCCCCACACCAATGCCTTAGGCGTCAGTCTGGGTTTAAACTACCTGACCAGCCACTTCTGAGCCCCCCACCCCCCCCCTGAAAGCCACACATCTGCCCATTTCTCCATCTGCCACCCCCCATCTTTTCCAGGGGTGGTTTTCCAAAAACCTCAACATCTGTCATTGTGCCACTCTATACCCCAAGCTGCGGGGCTGTTCTGTGCCATGTCCTCCCACTGTTCTTGTGCCCCTTTTTGACCTCAATGCTGCTGCCCCGCCATGACCTCCGTTTCATCATTGTGCCACTTGTGGCTTCCTCCCCTTTTTGCCACCTCCAAATTTCCTTTTGCCACTGTCGACCTCATGCTGCTGCGTGGCTGCTGCCATGTCCCCCCACACTGTGTCATTGTTCCACTGCCTGACCTCATGCGTGCCCGCCGTGACCCCTCCCCCCCATCATTGTCCATTTTGGGCTTCCCCTGTTTTGCCACCTCCAGAATGTCATTTGCCCGGGCCCGTCTCATCTGCGCTGTCTGACCTCCACACTGGTGGGGTTTCCCCTCTGGGCCTAATACTGTTTTGCCGCCTCCAGAATTCATTGTGCCACTCCTTATCTCATGCGCTGCCCCGGACCTCCACACGTGTGATTGTGCCACTCTGTGGGCCCAAACTGTTTTGCCGCCCCCAAATGTCATTTTGGCCCCCTGCCTGACTCATACTGCGCCGCGTGACCTCCACACGTTGATTGTGCCACTCGTTGGCCAATACTGTTTAGTCGCCTCCAGAATTTTATTTTGCCACTGCCTATCTCATACGCTCCCCCCAGACCTCCACACTGTTGATTTGGCCACCTGGGCCTAAAACGTTTTTTGCCGCTCCAGAGTCATTGGCCACTGCCGATCTCATGCGCTGCTTCGTGACCTCCACACTGTATCATTGTGCCCCTCTGGGCCTAATACTGTTTTGCCCCCTCCATTGTCATTGGCCCTGCCTGATCTCTGCTGGGGTGGTCGTGACCTCCACACTGTATATTTTGCCCTCTTTTGGGCCCAATCTGTTTTGGCCCTCCAAATTCATTGTGCCACTGCCTGCCTCAACTGCGCCGCCGGACCTCCGCCTCAGTCATTTTGCCACTCTGTGGGTTTCCCCGTTTTTTGCCCCCCCAGAAAAGTCATTGGGCCCTGCCGACCTATGCGCTGTGGCTGCCCCGCACCTCCCCACTCCCGCACTAAAGTTGCCACCGACTTCACTTGTTTTTTTTTTCCAGCTTTCCTGGGATGACTTTACAGGCACATTCCCGCTTTAGTTTTTTGGGCAGTTTTTTCCCCAAGTGCCCAGGAATTTTTTAGTGAAGGTTCAAAGCGGCGGGATCATCTCTGCATACTAAAACAAAAACATTGTAGAAGACCCAAAACCCAACCCCTCGCATATTTAAGCATGGCACAACGTTCTACGCCCCCTGCAGGCTCTGTGCAGCCCCGGAAAAAGCTCTTTTTTTAACATTTTCCAAAGTAATTGGGCCAAATTTATTTTGTCGAAAATTCGGCAAAAGACCGAATGAATTTTGAGAAATTCGCCCATCTCTAATAGGGATCATGGTTTGGTCTTCAAAAATTCTGATTTTAATACACAACACTGACAGCCGCCCCTCTTAGAATCGCTTCCCCTCTAAAATTCCCTGGGCACTTATGGGGGGAAAACTGACCAAAAACCTGAAGTGGAACACAGCCTGAAAATCATGTCAGCGCCAGCGGAAACAAATGAGCTGAGGCCAAATACGACAATACGTCAAAGAACACAATTTTAGGTTCCTGGGGCCGGGGACTTTTTCAGCCATAAGGGGGCTCACAGCAGGGGGCACTCCACAGGGCCCAAACTTTAACTGCACCAATGCTCCAAAAATATACAAACCCGTTCGTTAAAAGCGATACAAGAGGGCCCCCGAATATGGAGAGGGTTTTTGCATAATTTTGCTTGACATCCTGATCTTTTGCCCTTTCCTTTCTAGCATGTCCGCTTTCAAGTTTAATAAACCATCATATTGAAGTAAATTGATATTTGCAAAGTCTTTTTGGGTTTTATACCAACCCCGCTTTTTGGGTAGACAAACCGATCCTTCCCATTCCCCGACAGGTAAAAGAAGGGGAAAAGAAAACATAATGGCAACATCATAGAATGGTGGAGGGTGGAAACAGCATTAGGAAAGCACATGGTGTTCCAGTGAGACAGCTGTCAGTTGGCAGCAGCATGAGTAGGCCACAGAGTCGCACAATAATAGAGTGTGGAGGTGACAGCAGCATCAGTAGGCCACAGAGTGGCAAATGACAGATTAAGGAGGTGGCAGCAGCATCAGTAGGCCACAGAGTGGAATAATCACATAGTCTGGAGGTGGCAGCCACATCAGTAGGCCACAGAGTGGCACAAAGACAGAGTCTGAAGGTGGCAACAACATGAGTAAACCACAGATTGGCACAATGACACAAGGTGGAAGTGAAGGCAGCAACAGCAGCAGCAGCAGCAAGAGGTCATAGAGTGGCACAATGACAAATTCTGGGGGTGGCAGCAACATCAGGAGCCCACAGATTGGCACAATGACAGTGTGGAGGTGACGGCAGCAACAGCAGCAGCATGAGGTCATAGAGTGGCACAATGACACAGTGTGGAGGTGATGGCAGCAGCATCAGCAGCAGCAGCATGAGGTCTGTCACGGGGGTCGCGGGCTCCGCTGCCCCCCGCGGCCGCAGGGGCTCAGGTGCGGCGGCTGCAGCTGCCCGCGACCACCCCGCTCCTGTCCCGCCCCGCGCGCTGCTCCCCTTACCCGTCCGCGCTCCGGTGAACACTGTCCCCGCCTGTCCCGCCGCCGGGCCGCGTTGCCTTGTGCTTTAGGCGCGCGTGCGCCGGCTTCTCTAGATTTAAAGGGCCAGCGCCCCGATAATTGGTCTATTGTCAGGCGCTGGTTCTATTTAAGCGGTACGCCCCCTGCACTTCCTGCCAGTCCGTTGGTGTGCTTAGAGTTAGTTTGGAGTGTCTTAGAGTCCGTATTGCTTACCCGTGTACCAGTCCGTCCGCCACATTTCCAGACCTTGCCTGCTTGCCGCCTGCCCTGACCTTCTGCCCGCCTCTGACCACGAACCTCTGCCGCCTGCCCTGACCTTCTGCCTGTCCCCGACTTCGCCTCTGGATTACGATTTTGTACCACGCAGTACCCCGGCTGCCTCCGCAAGCAAGTCACGTCAGGGGTAACGACCTGATAGCCTCACGCCGCAGCAAGTCCATCCCGCTTTGCGGCGGGCTCTGGTGAAAACCGGGGGCTACTTAGATTCCGTTCCCTGGCGTGGCTTAAGTATCATCGCTTGCGGGGGTCCAGCGAATCCACCGAACCCGTTACAGTGTCATTGAGTGGCACAATGACACAGTGTGGAGGTGATGCAGCAGCATCAGCAGCAGCAGCATGAGGTCAGAGAGTGGCACAATGACAGAGTGTGGAGGCGGCGGCAGCAGCAGCAGCAGCATGAGGTCATAGAGTGGCACAATGTCAGAGTGTGGAGGTGGGTGGCAGCAGCAGCAGCATGAGGTCAGAGAGTTGCAGAGTGACAGAGTGTGGAGGTGGGTGGCAGATGGAGCAACTGGCAGCAGATGTGTGGCATCAGGGGGTGGCAGCATCAGAATAGGGGCTGAGGCAGGTAGTTTGAATCCAGACTCATTTCTCAAAGTTTTGTGGAGGCGTCATGGCTGATCTATTCTGATGCATAAGACATTGGTGTGTGGAAATCCTTGCCGATCCACGCCTGATTCATCTTGACAAAGGTCAGTCGCTCCACATTTCGGGTTGACAAGTGTGTTCTACCCCCCACTTTCCAACAGCATCCTCGGCAGTGGTACGTGATCGGTGAGGAACCCCCCAGTCACACCTTTCAGAGGATGAACCATGCTGCACATAGGCAGCGGCCAACTGACTACGGAGATTTCTCTATAGACTTGATTTTGTTCTCCCTCCAGCAGCTGGAAAAAGTCCCCATTTTGGACCATAGCGGGGGTCCAAGAGGGTGGAGAGCCAGAAGTCATCCCTCTGCCAGATGCTTACTATTTGGGCTGTCACAAAGCCAGGCAAATAAGCATGCTGCGGGCCATCTGCACAAGTGACTCGAGGGACTCCCGGCCTGCACTCCACTGTATACTGCCACGGTGCTTGTGGGTCATCTGCTTTGTCTTCCTCATCTCCATCTACCTCCACCGGCTGCTCCTGCTCCTCCTCTCCTGTCACCTGGGTATGAAACCACTCATTTCAAGTTTCATCAAGTTTGGCTGCCCAGTAGTCCAGCGGATCTTCTACCTGGAGTGCAAAAGTGCTGTCCTAGTGGGCTACCACCTGCTGGTTCAGGGTCTGCTCCAGGTCCTGCTGCTGCTGCTGCTTAGTACTCTCCTCACTAGGCGGGTGAAGGAAGCTGCTCATCAACGACTCCCACCTCCCCATAGCAGCTGTGGCAGTGGTACGTGAGCGATGAGGAACCCCCCGGTCAGACCTGTCAGAGAATGCACAATGCCGCACATAGGCAGCGGCCAACTGACTACTCAGGATTTCTACAGAGTACGCCAGTTTCTCCTCCCTCTCGGTAGCTGGAAAAAAGGCTGTCACTAGCCAGGCAAATTTGCATGCTGTGGGCCATCTGCGCAAGTTACTCTGAGGGACTCCCTGCCTCCATTGCCACTGTATACTGCCACGGTGCTTCTGGGTCATCTGCCTCATCTTCCTTATCTCACTCTACCTCCTCCTGATGCTCCTGCTCCTCCTCTTCTGTCACTTGAGTAGAAAAACCACTCATTTCACCAGACACTGCTTGTGCTCCAATGTCCTCCTCCTCCAGTTCAGTCCCCACCAGACTCATGTGGCCGTGAGATGTAGGCACCACGTCTCCATTCCCCTGGTCAGACAGATTTTGCAGCATCTGTTCAAGGACATGTAGTCCTGGTGACTGACAATTAACGTGGCCTTCTCAACGGGCCTGTGCAAATGGCAGGTGTCACGCATGAGCTTCCACTGGCTGACATCAAAGTTACACAGGGAAGTACTCCTGTTCGCTTGGATCATCAAAAAATCGTTAATGCTTTTCTTTTTCATACAGTCGGTCTAACATGTGGAGGCGGAAATTCTTACGGGTGGAAATATCGCATATCAGCCTGTGTTGGGGGAGGCCATTCCGCTGCTGCAAGCTCGAGGAGGGTGTGCTTGGCTTTGTAGGAATGGATAAAGTGCATGCACAGTTTCCTGGTCATTTTTAGAATGTCTTGAAGATCGGTGGAAGACTTCAGGAACCGTTTCACAACCAGATTCAACACGAGTGCCATGCAGGGCACATGGACCATCCCTCCTTGGTGCAACATGGACCCTGTGTTCCTCCCATTGCCTGTCACCATGGTTCTTATTTGCAGTTGGTGTGAAGAAAACCAGGAATCGATTTCGTGTTCCGTGACGCGGAGCAGTTCCTCCCCTGTGTGACTTCGTTCGCCCATGCAAACCAGGTGTAGAACTGCATGACACCGCTGTGCCATACACATGTGGTATGATGGAGCAGCACTTAGACTTGTGGAGGCTGAGGTGGTGGTGGAGGAGGAGGCAGACATTGGCTCAGGATCAGCAGTTTGACAACGTGGAGGAAGACCGGCGTCTCCTGTCCAAGCTGTTGGTGTGGCTAGCAGGAAGCACATTCACCCATTGGGCCGTAAAAGACATGTACTGTCCCTGACCATAATTACAGATCCAAATGTCTGCACTGACGTGCACCTTGGAAGAAACTGATAGGCTCAAGGACTGGCCCACCTTCTCTTCTACATATGTGTTCAGGGCTGGTACTTCATTTTTGGAATAGAAATTACGGCTTGGAACTCTCCACCTCGGCTCGACACAAGTCATAAGTTCTCTAGACGTTGCAGAGTCCACCACTTGGAAAGGGAGGAACTGCAGTACCAACAACTTGGACAGGAGAACAGTCAGCTTCTGCACCTTAGAATGGTTGGACGCATACTGTTGTCTCTTGGCAATCGCATTGTTGAACGACTGCTGGCACCAAGAGTGGCGAGGAGCAGGAGGACCTGGTCCGGGAGATGATGGAAAAGACAAATAGCTCCCTTCTGCAGAGGTGGTGGAGCCTTGACTTTCTGCAATGGCATGCATGTCACTGGGCGCCTCCGCTGCTGTTGCTGCGGCAACAGGATGGACCACGACATCTGAGACACGTTTCTCCCAGGCCACTTGATGGTGACGCTGCATGTTTTGACGCCGGCCATTGTGCCAACGTTAGCTCCCTGGCCACACGTCACTTTCTGGCCACAGATTCGACATATACACATGTTCGGCTCCTCTGGTGTCTTAGCAAAAAACTGCCACTCCGCCGAGTAGGTGATTTTACCGCCAACGCTCCACACTGAGCTACTATTAACCTTGCAGAGCCCCTGTGCCGCTACTTTCTTGGACCTGCGAAGCGGGTTTTCTACCCCGTGGCGGTTTGGCTCCCCACCTCGCACTGCTGCTACCCTTCTGTCGGCCACAATACCGACTTTCTGGCTGCGTGCAACCTGGCACCCTCTTCTCCCGACGATGACGATGATGAAGCCTTTGCTTCACCCGGCTCCCAAGTGCGATCGGCCACATCATCATCGATTTGTGTTTGCCAGTCACTGTTATTCTCCTCAACGGTCTCAGTATACAGAGCCTGACTGCTTGCAACATAACCTCCCGTGCCACTCTCCAAATCACTACTTTCCCGCCTACTGCAAGAAGCAGCGGATATCTGCCCCACCTCTTTGCTGCCAAGTAGCTGCTGACTGTCCTCAAAGGGTTGTGTCTGACATTCCCACCGACTCTTGGCTGGGGTTTTCAGATGTCATCTGGAAGGAAGTGGATGACCAATCAAGAACCCTTGGGCTGCTGGTCAACACACGGCCGCTAGATGACACCGGCAGTTCTGGCCTCACCGAGTCACTCCTGCTGTGACGTCCCCTTACTGTGCTGCGACTTGTGCCTGCTCCAGGAACATTTGTGCCACTGCCACTCGCATGTGAAGGGCCTGCCACCTCTCTGTCTGACATACTGTTTGATTAAAAATTTACAGACTCTGTTTAATGAAGATATCTGTATATGATAAATACACACCCTGTATTTGAATCCAAATGAACCCACTAACAGGCTTGAGTAACCCTTGGATATTTAATGCGCTCCATTAATGACCAAAAGAAAAAATTGTCTATAGGGGGGGAAAAAATACCTGTAATTTTACTACAAAATCACCCCCTAACAATAGGCTAAAATTTAACCCCTTGGGTATGAAATGGCTCCAGAAAGGACCAGAAGAAATTTGTTTTCTAATGGGGGTAAAAACACCTCTATTTTACTCCCTAAAAAAAAAAAACAACAACAGGGCTTAATTAACCCTGATATGAAATGGCTCCAAAATGAACAGAAGAAATGTAGTCTATATGGAGGGGAAAAAAAACGCTGTATTTTTCTCCATATAAAACCACTAACAACGGCTTAATTTTAAACCCCTTGGATAGAAATCGTCCAGAAAAAGACCATAAGAAATGTACTGTATTTGGGGGTAAAAAACACCTGATTTACTAAAAATACACCCACAACTACAGGTTTAAATTAAGCCTTGATAAAAATCGCTCCAGAAATGACCAGAAAAAGTTATCGTTTAGGGTTGTGAAAAACACGTTTATTTTACTAAAAAATACACCCACTAACAACGGCTTAATTAACCCTTTGATTTTAAAAGTCTCCAGAAATGGAAAAAATAAAATTTATCGTATAGGTGGTGAAAAACACGCTGATTTTACCCCATAAAAACCCACTAACAACAGGCTTAATTAACCCTTGGATTTAAAATGTGCTAAAAAAATGACCAAAGAAAATGTATCAAATATGGGGGTGAAAAACACACTGTATTTTACTACAAATCACCCACTAACAATGGGCTTTAATTAAACCCTTGGGATATGAAATCGCTCCAAAAAATCCCAAAAAAAAAGTTATTCTTTTTATGGTTTTGAAAAACCGTTTTATTTTACTACAAATCACCCATAACAACAAGCTTAATAACCCTTGGAATTAAATTTGCTCCAAAAGGACAAAAAAAAATTAGTCAAAAGGGGGGGTAAAAAACCTGCAAATTTTTTAAAACAAGTTTCTCCACAACAACACTTAATTAAACCCTTATTTTAACCCCCTTACAAATTTGTCGTACTAAAAAGGCAATTGGGGTAGGGTTCCCGCAAATTGCCTATGAGTAGCAACGAATCTTCCCTTTTCACAGGCGGAGCGCGCAAATCGCGGCATGGGAACCGGGGGTATATTACATCATGCCGCTCCCCCACGGCCGGGAGGGGAGCCCGGCCGCGGGGGTTTAAACCCCCCCCGTGTCGCACACGGGTCGCGACAACGCAGCTCGGGGGGCGGGAGTAGCTCCTGCCGCCCTTTATCACGGCGCAGTAAAAAGGGCGCTTCACGCCGATACTGGGCCCTACCGGAAGCCCGGGGGCTGATGACAGCATCCGGGTTGTCTGGTGACGTCACATCCCACAATGCTTTTGGGGGCACGTGACAGAATTGTCATGGTGACCACAACCCCAGCTACAACTGACGATCTCCTTTTGCATAACGATCTGAGATGGGTTCATGAAAATTCCCCCAGGGGAGAAGTTAAAAAGGTAAAAAAGTAAAAAAAACGTTTAAAAATGTAAAAAAAAAACAAAAAAAAAAAATAAAAACACCTACCTACGCCCTTTTCCCTTTTACAACCCCAATCCGCCCAAAAAAAAGATAAAAAATAAATAAAGTACCCATATTGGTTCGCCGATCATAACGACCCACTCATAAATCTGTCATTTTTAATTAACCCAAACGTAAGGCCTTAAAAAAAAAAAACCAAAAAACGCACAAATTGCATTTTTTTTTCATCCTGCAGCACATAAAAGGATAAAAAGTCATCAAAAACTCATATAAACATTAAATGATCCCAATTTAAAACGTCAGTTCCCCCGCAAAAAAAAGTCCTTACACAGCTCGTAAAACGGAAAAAAATTAAAAAGTTCTGACTTTTTAAAGATAGCGATCTAAATTTTGTTTACCAATAAAAACACTTTTTTTTCAAAAAAAAAATGCTTTCAAAAAAAAAAAAAACTACATAAATTGGGTACACCGAAATCGTCTCAACCCCCGAGTAAAACTAATTTTTCCAGGATACGCACGGTGAACCATTAAAAAATAAAAATAAAAAACACTGCTAGGGATTGCAGTATTTTTTTCCCCTGCTTCCAAAAAACGGATTAAAAGCGATCATAAAGCCCTTGCCCCCCCAAAAAATTTTTTCCCAAAAAAACGTCAACTCATCCCACAAAAAAAACCCCTATACAGCCCATAAAAAAAAAAAAAAAAGTTATGGCTCTAACCGCATGATCAAAAACTGTTTTCCTTTCAAAAAAGTGTTTTTTATTGTGTAAAAGCAGTAAAAACATTAAAAAAAAACAAATTGGTATCGGTAATCGTACAACCTGGCTAGAAAAAGTACATTCATTTTAACCGCACATTGACCGCTGAAAAAATAAAAATAAAAAACACTCCCGGTTGCTTATTTTGTACAAAATCCTCACAAAAACCTTAAAAAAATGATCAAAGCACCCAAAATCCCCCCCGTAATTACCAAAAAAACATCAACCATCTCTAAAAAAAAAAGCCAACAAGAATCCATAGCAAAAAATTAAGAAAGCATCTGTCAGAATAGGACAACATAAAAACCAACTTTTTTTTAAAAAATCGCTTTTATTTGTAAAAAAAAAAAAAACATAAAAAACTAAATAAAAAAATTTTTATCATGTAATTGTCCACCCCCTAGAAAAATTTTCCCTCATTTATCCCGAGGCAATACTGTAAAAAAAGAAACCAAAAAAAAATGGCGTAACTGCTTTTTCCCCCCTCCATTTCCATGGCCCGATGCTAAAAAAAAAAACACGGAACCCCGTGGCCCCAAAATCACAATACACCCTTAGGATAGATCCCTTTTGGGGGGTTAATCCAAAATGGGTCAAAAATCTGAAGGTTTTCACCTTTTTTTATTTGGGGGCTTTGCAGATCAACATGGCCCCACCAATATCTGGCAAAAAAAAACCAATGCGCTCCCTCCCTTTTACCCCCTGCCAGCGCCCAAACACAGTTTAACCCAAACCCCCATGTAGGGTATGCCGAACTTGGAAGAAATTGCGTAACACAATTTTGGGGCTCTTTTTCCAAGATTCCTTGAAAAAAATTTAAAAATTTTTTACTAAAATTGCAAAATTTTTGTAAAAAATATTAAATTTTTTTATTTTCAGACCGAACGCTAAAAAAATTTGTGAAATGCCTGTGGGGCGATATACCACTCCCCCTGGATATATTCCTTAAGGGTGTATTTTTCCCAAAATGGGTCTTTTTAGGGTATTTATTGAGTTTGGGAACCCAGGGTGCCGCGACTTGAAATGCCCTAAATAAATCGAAGAAAATGAGACCCCAGAGCCGGTGGTCTCCTCCTTTCGGGCTTTTTTTGACCAAAATAATCAACTAGGGCCACATATGGAAATCTCTGAAAAAACAGAAACTGGGGAATCAATAAATTTTCATTTCCCTACACATTTTTCCGTATTCTTGCAATAAGATAAAAATTGAAAATTCGAAAATGAAAAAAAAAATTTTGAAATTTCACTTCCACTTTGCTTTTAAATTTCCGTGAAACACCTAATGGGTTAATTAAACTTTCCCAAATGCGGGTTTTTAAACTTTAGGGGGTGTAGTTTCTTAATGGGTCATTTAGGGGGGATTAACATCCCGGGGCAATCAAAAACACGTTAGAACGGACTGGGCCCCCAAAAAATGTATATTGCAAATTTCTTGAAAAATTTTTTAAAAATTACTTCTAAATTTATAAGCCCCCTAATGTCGTTTAAAAAAAAAAAGGGATTTTAAAAAAAAAAAGATGCCCAAAATACAGCAACAATGGTAGATGCAGTTTAAAATATTTTGAGTGGGAATAACCTCTGTTCTTACATGCAGAAATTTTTGAATTTTTTAAATTGGTAAATTTTTTCACATTTTTTTTACGATAATTTGTATTTTCCACAAATAAACAAGCTTTTTTTTGGACCAAAATTTCTTACTACTTAAAAGCACAAATTTTCAAGAAAAAACATCTCTGAATCCATGGATAGGTTAAAGTGTCAAAAGTTAATTCTCACAAAAGTGAACATGACAATTTAAAAAAAGGGTTTTGTCAGAAAGGCCAAAAAATGCTCCGCGTAAGGGTTAAGGGGACAGCCCAAGACCCAACGGCATTTTTTTGTTTAAAATTTTTTCCCAAACCCCTTTTTCGCCATATTCTTGTTGTAAATTAAATTCCAAACACCAAAACTTAGGCCATTATACACCGGGAACACACTTTTAATGCCCTAAATATGGTGCACTGTGGCCCCCGTCGCGAAATGCGCCTATTTAGGCATCTTTTCATATTTTGCCCCCCTCGGGCCAAAGAGCCTCAAAAGATGCAACCTAACTTTCCAAAGATATCTATTTCCGCAAGCTGAGCAACCGGCCCCTTTTTGAACGATGCGCCCTTTTTATACAATGGGCCCCCCCTTTTTTTTATCAGTGCGCCCTTTCTTATAATGCCCCCTTTTTTAATACGATGCGCCCTTTTTTATACAATGGCCCTTTTTTGATA
>JAODAL010039877.1:0-37537 GCA_025379985.1 Phyllomedusa bahiana
GCACGGTAAATTCCCATTGCGGCGTCCCCTTTTTAACCCCCTCCCCCTTCTGATACTCCCACCAATTTAAGTCCCCCCTCCCGCCTATGAGGAAGTTTTCCTTGAGTTTTGTCCTGATTACCGTGTACCGTACCGTTAGCCTCGACCATGAACCTTTTCCGCCTGTCCTGACCTTACCGCCTGTCCCCGACTATGAGCCTGCCTTACAATTCTGTACCACGCTAAACCTCGGCTGCCACAGCAAGTCACGTCAGAGGTAGCGACCTGGTAGACTCCCGCCGCAGCAAGTCCATCCTGCTTTGCGACGGGCTCTGGTGAAAACTGGGACCTACTTAGATTCCGCTCCCTGGTGTGGCCAACACCATCGGTTACAGTGGTCCAATGGATCTACTATTGCGGACCGTGACAAGTACCAGCCCTTCACAAATATGTAGAACAGAAGTTGGGCCAGTCCTTGAGCCTATCGGTTTCTTCCAAGGTGCATGGCAGCGGGGACGTGTGGAGCTGTAACTACGGTCAGGTACAATACATGTCCCTTACGGCCCATGGGGTGAATGTGCTTCCTGCCCAGCCACACCAACAACTTTGACAGAAGATGCCGCTTTCTCCTCCACGTTGTCAAACTGCTGATCCTGTGCCAATGTCCGCCTTCTCCTCCAACACCACCATCTCAGCTTCCAAGTGCTGCTCCACCATCCCACATGTGCAGGCACAGGGGTTTTCACGCAGTTCTACCCCTTTGGTTTGCCTCGGGCGAACGAAGTCACACAGGGAAGGAACAGCTCCGCCTCATGCAGAAAGAAATCGATGTATGGTTTTCTCCGCGACAACTGCAAATCGGAACCATGGTGACGACAATGGGAGTAAAATGGTGTCCGCGCTGCACCAGGAGGGAAGGTCCATGCCCCCAGCATGGCGCACGTGTTCAATCTGCTTGTGAAAAGGTTCCTGAAGTCTTCCACCGATCTTCAGAACATCTGAAAATGGCCAGGAAATTGTTGCATGCACTTCATCCATTCCTACAAAGCCAGGCACACCCTCCTCGAGTTGCAGCGCAGAACAGCCTCCCGCACACATTTGCTGATATGCGATGTTTCCCCCCTTGGAATTCCAGCCTGCACATGTTAGACCAACTGTAAGAACAGAGAAAGGCCATTAACGATTTTTTGATGATCCAGACGGACAGGAGTACTCCCCTGTATAACTTGATGTTCAGCCAGTGACAGCTCATGCTGACACCTGCCATTTGCTGAGGCCCAAATTTGAGAGGAACGTATTTGTCAGTCGCCAGGACTACGGGAATGAATAACGTCATTCCACTGTTCATGTCCTGAAACAGATGCTGAAAAATCTGTCTGGGCAGGGGACTGGAGACAAGGCGACTACATCTCGCGGCCACATGAGTCCGGTGGGGACTGAACTGGAGGAGGAGGAGGACATTGGAGCACAAGCATTGTCTGGTGAAATGAGTGTTTTTTCTACCAGGTGACAGGAGAGGAGGAGGAGGAGCAGCTGGAGGAGGTAGAGGGAGATGAGAAAAACGAGGCAGATGACCCCCAAGCACCGTGGCAGTATACAGTTGAGATGGAGGCAGGGAGTCTCTCAGAGCCACTAGCGCACATGGCCCGCAGCATGCTGATTTGCCTGGCTAGTGACAGCGGAATAGTCACCATCCGGCAAAGGGATGACTTCTGGCTCTCTACCCTCTTGGACCCTCGCTACCGGTCCAACATGGGAGCCTTTTTTTCCAGCTGCTGAAAAGGGAGGACAAACTCAAATCTATAGAGAAATCCTCCATACTCAGTTGGCCACTGCCTACGTGCAGCATGGTCCATCCTCTGACAGGTCTGACCGGGGGGTTCCTCAGCGCTCACGTACCACTGCCACGGCTGCTGTGGGAAGGGGAGGGGGGGGGGGGGTTGGAGCAGTACCAAGCTCCATCAGCAGCAACCTAAAGTCTGGAGTCGCTGATGAGCAGCTCCTTAAACCCGCCATTTGAGGGGCACTCACCAGCAGCAGCAGCAGGACCTGGAGAAAACCCCTGAACCAACAGGTCGTGGCCAAACTTGGACAGCACTCGCCACCCCAGTTAGAAGATACGCTGGACTACTGGGCAGCCAAAATGGTTTGTGTGGCCTAACTTGCCGAGTTTGCAGTGGAGAAGCTGTCCTGCCCGCAGTAGTGTGGCATCAGAGCGGGTGTTCGTGGGCGGGGGCCATCGTTACCCCAAGGAGAACCAGCTTGTCCACCGGAAATGTGGAGCGACTGACCTGTCAAGATGAATCAGGCGTGGTTCGGCCAGGATTTCCACACACCAATGCCTAAGGCATCAGATTACATCAGCCATGACGCCTCACAAAACTTTGAAAATGAGTCTGGATTCAAAATACTGCCTCAGCCACTATTCGATGCCGCCACCCCGCCTGATGCCACACATCTGCTGCCAGTTTCTCCATCTACCTCCCACCATCTTTACCAGGGACTGGTACTGCCACCCACCTCCACAATCTGTCATTGTGCCACTCTCTGACCTCATGCTGCTGCTGCTGCTGCCGTGACCTCCACACTCTGTCATTGTGCCACTCTGTGATCTACTCCTCTTTGTGCCACCTCCAGAATGTCATTGTGCCACTCTATGATCTCATGCTACGCTGTTGCTGCTGCCGTGACCTCCACACTCTGTCATTGTGCCACTCTGTGACCTACTCTTTCTGCTGCCAAGTGACCCCGTCTCACTGGAACACCCCGTGGTTTCCTAATGCTGTTTCCAGCCTCACCACTCTATGACGTTGCCACTATGTTTGGTTTCCCCTTCTTTTAATCTGTCAGAAGGAATGAAAAGCACATGGGGTTGATAGCCAAAAACAGGAGTTTGATACAGACACGAAGACATGCAAATATCCCATTTACTGGTCATGTCTGTTTTGGATCAACTCCTGTTTGTTTTTGGCTTTAGCAATACTGATGGATTATTAAGCGATTGAAAGCGGACACTGGCAGATGAAAGGAAGGGCAAAATGATCATAGAGGGCAATTAAAAACTCCCCGACACCCTCCCACTCATTCTGGGGGCCCTACATGAAACCAGCTTTTAACAGAACAGGTTCGAAATATTCTGTGACATTTTAAAAAAGCTCGGGCCTCAAGATAAACCCCTCGGGTAAACGCCCCCTTTAAAGTGCTGAGACCTTTTTTCCGGTCCGGGAAACCCTACTTTTGTTTTTTTGACGCAAAGGGGTGGGAAACTTAGCCCTCAGCTTTTTTTTTTTCCAGCTGGCCTGCAAGACTTTTTTTCCCGGCTGCGTTCCCACTTCGTTATTTGGCCCTTTTTGCCCCCGAAGTCCCCAGGGAATTTTAAAAGTGAACCCGATTCTAAGAGCGGCAGCAGTCATGTGCGTGCCCATAGTAAAACACAGCATTGAAATGAAGACCAAACCATGCTCCCTATGCATTTTTTAAGCAGGGCACAATGTTCTCCAACCCCCCTACGGGGCCCTCTCTGCACCTGAAAATAGCTGTTTTTTTAAGACGTTTTTTGTCAAAAATAAATTCGGGTCAAACCAAAATTTTGTGGGAAAATTTTGGGAGAAAGTCGACAAATTTCAATTTTTTTAAAAAATTCCCCCACTCTAACTATAAGCCATAGGATACTATGAGCTGTCCCAGACAAAAGGTATAAATTTAGAAGTGTAGTCATCCCAGGACAGAGCATATATTGGGGAACAATATAGGGGCAAATTTGCAAAAAAAAGGACGTGGCGTGATTTAAAGCCCAAAAAATAAACAGTTGGGGGAGATTTTTAGGAAACTAAGAGAGGGCTAAGGGAACAGTGCCAAGATACAACAAAATTTATAAAAAGAAAGCGTTGCTGACTGTTCCCCCAAGGGCAGGGGAAAGGGTCAAGAGAAAGGGAAAGCACAAAATTAACGTTAAAAGGGCCTCACCCCAAAGTTTAAAAAATTTTTTTTGTTGACCGTGGTAAAGGTCATTTAACTGGAGTGGTGGGGTCAGAAGCTAGATTATAGATGTTCAAAAAGAGTGAGATTTAAGCAGGGAAGACAGTTCAAGATGAACATGTTGTTTGAAGTAGTTTTGAGGAAAGTAGGAATAGAAAAGATGGGGGGGTTTGACAGAAAGGAAAAATTTTGGGGGGGGGGGGGGGGGGGGGGGGGGGTTTGGGGCATTTTAAAAAAGGGTTATTCTCATCTATTGGGACTATTAGAAAAATATATTTTTGTTTTTATTTTGCTTCATTTCCAAGTTAAGCATTTTTTGGGTCCTTGCTTGTTTACGAAGATTTCCTAAGTTCCTGACCCCCTTTCTAGCTCTAAAAAACCTTTGGGCCAGGATGGTGATGTCACTCTCGCTGTGCCCTTAAAAGAAACAAAGGAGCTTGTTTATTTTTTTACGACAAATATTTAGGGGCTGAAATAGTTTTTGTGCTTTGCTGTTAAAACTTCTCCATACCATGCCCCCTTTAAAAAACCCCTTTCCCCAGCTAGAAATACAAAGAAAATGCCCAGTCATGAGGAAGAACTGCCCACTGTCTGCCCAGATATTGGACCCAAAAAGGGGGGCTGTAAAAGAACAGCTCTGTGAAACACCCAAAAGGGAAAACCCCCTTTTAAGGGATGGTTGTGGGGACCACAAACCCTTTAAAAGAAAAAGGGAAGAGATGTTGCTTATTAGGATAGAAAAAAGGGATAGGGCAGGGGATAACGCAGTATTTGGGAAAAATTTTTGCAATAAAATTGAAAAATAAAAGGTTTGGGGTTCACCGTTTGTAAAATGTTGTTTACAGAGTAAGATGGAAATCTTCTTTCATAAATAGCCTTGCCAATGCAGAATGAATCATTGGCAGCACACTCCACTTCCCGAAACCTGGGGAAACATCCCCGTCAAAAACCCACCCTAAAAATGCCCTCCCATATACGGGCATGGTTCAAATGTATTTGGTGGGATGTTGGGATAGATGCATGGCTAATATTTTAGGATCTATTGTAAAAAACAACATATTAAAATACAAATACATATATAAAAAAACATGATTAGCTCTTGTTTTGTATTTTTTAATATATTTCCAGCATGTATGTCAGACACTTTGAACAAAAAATAAAACTTTTTCCCCCTTTAAATAATCTTTTTGGCCATTTTTTTTTTTGCAAACCGGGTTAAAAAGGCTGCTTTAGAGTTATATCTGTATAATAGAATACAATCTGAGAAAAACACTGCATCGAAGTATGGAAAGAAAGTATTGTATCCAAATCAGGGAGATTGAAGGTGTTTTTAAAAAAGAAAACCATCCAAAATTTTTTTCAAACAAAAAGGGATTCAAAGGCAGAAATGATTTTTCGAAAAAAGTTTTTTTTTTTTGGTCTGCTTGTCCCAAATCGAAAAAGTTTTTAATTTGAAAAGAAAAAAAACCCAATTACATTGAGCCCCTTTCGAAAGCAAAGGGACAAACACATAAATAAGAGGGGATTTTTAAAAATAAATAAGGAAAAATTTTTAAGACTAAGTTAAAAATTTTAAATGTAAAAAGATAAAACAACTTCCACAATATTTTTCCATTTAGTTTACTGCTACTGCAATACTTTTGTTCCATGCTTAAGAAGCTTCTTTAAATTTCCGAAGAGATGACTCATTGTTTTACTCTGTTAATCAATAACCTCCTTATTCGAACTGAATATTTTTTAGCTGACTGAAGATAGTGTTATATCTGGACTATGTGGAGGATGAGGTAGGTCATTCCAGTTGAGCTCTCCAAAAAGTTTTATTTCAAAGCAAGGGAATTTTGGGGAAGAGCACATCTTAACTGGTTTTTAAAGGGTTTTGGGGCCAAAAAACATGCGATTAAATTTTCAACTTTCCCTTCCGAAATTCTAAAAAATCGAAAACTCTAACGTTTGAGATACTTATCCCCAAGCTCTTTTTCAAATCTCAAATAAGTTTGAAATGGGAAAGATTTCCCTTTCCCTTTTTCCCAAAAATCTAAAAAAATTTTCAACACCATTCCGCAAACCTCTTTGGGCTGACATGTTGATCACATCCGATAGGAAGTAGCTAGTACTACTAATGGTAAGTTTAAAGCTGCATGTGTTTGTCCAATGAGTCTTGTGTACCTGCATTTTTTTATAACAACAGAGCATAACAATTCCTGTTTACAATCAAATACCTCTCGTATTTACTCTGCCCACTTAAAAGGGGGGTTTTTGGCCCCTGAAGTAGAATTGACGTGGGGAACTTTCAAATTAAATAACAAACCCTTTTTCACAAATTTAAAATTAAATTAAAAAAATTTGCACCAAATTTTTTTTAAGCCCGCTTCCTTTTGGACCATTTTTTACACTTGTCTTAGGGGGTACGGGCCCCCCGGGGCTGAAAGCTCCTCATCCTGGTCAACATCCCAACAAACCTTCTCCTCTGGGCAGCTAAAGGGTGTTAAACCCCAGGGCTGTCATTCAAAGCCCCCTCCTCTGTACTCCATAGTAATTTTGTCAAACAGGCAAAAAAATAAAAAAGAAACCTCAATGAGATATGTGCATTTATAAAAAGAAAACAAACCCCCCAGGTTTTTTTTCCTTTCAAGGATTTGAAAAGTAGGGCCTTTGGGGCCGGAGGGAAAAACTTTAAACCTTCCCCAGCACCCCAAAATGCTTTTCATAAAAAAGATATTTCTAGACTTCAAGAGGAAAAAGGCCCTGGTGATATAATCCTGCTGAAATCCCCATGATATGCCCAAATTTAAAAAAAACAACATGCCCCCTTCGGGGCAAAACAGAGCTGAAGACGGGGGGCAGGGGGGATAAATGAATCGTGGGAAAAAACCCCCTTTTAAACCCTGTAAATGCATAAACGAAAGAGTACAACCCTTTTTACACTATCCCAACCCGAAAAAAATAAGGCAGTGGCCAAAAAATGTGAGGGTTTGGGGGGTCAATCAACCTGAAGAGTGGCCCGGAAAGGAAATCAATCAAGGTGAAAACCGTTTGGAGACTAGACTGTGTAACTTTTTTCCCAGTGGGATTTCCCCCATGACCGACACTGGGAAAAAATAATGCAGGTTAAAATTTGAAAACACAGTCATGTTTTCCCACATGGCAACAGCATAGGGGGATAAAAAAAATACCTGACAGGCACTCTTTGAAACTCAATGTATTCTATAAGCAACCATAAATGTACACATAACGATAATTTTTTCTGCTAACATAAAAATACTAGTAAATGTAAATCCTTAAAGGGGTTATCCACTTTATAATAAAATCAATCAAGCACCTCCTGGGGCTCCGGTAAAATAAAAAACTTACACTCACCTTTATTCGGTCCCCAGTTCTGGCGCCACGTCTCTCTGGTCTTCAGTTTTCATTCTTGAACTTCTGCTGATTGGCTGCAGCAGGCATGAGCCTTTACTTACATCATCATTTGGAGCTGTTCAGTTTTGAAGGGTGCTGTAAATTAGTGGCACGTGACCGCTGCAGCCAATCAGCAGCTGCAGTGGTGATGTCCCCATTTAGAAGTTCAAGAATGAAAACAGAAGATTGGAGAGATGCAGCACTGGAGCCGAGGACCAGAGAATGGTGATATGGAAATCAATAAATTCTAAAGTTCTATAATACAGGGTTAAAAGTTTAGCAATTTCTAATGATCAGTATTCTTGCATGAATCTTGTGTCCTTGTTATTTTCTGAGAGAATTTCAGACACAGACTCCAACAAAGTGTAAACAATGGCTTTGTTATGAGTTCCGAAGGATGCTGACAGGCTAGAGATAGGACAGAGGTTAGCAGCCTTGTCAATACTGTTGTTGTTCTGGCATGCACAGTAAAGCTACTGACCTTTAGATATCTTAGAGTCACTATGTCATACATGCTAAGTAGCGTTCACAAATATTTAGAATAATCAGCAGAATTAGGGGTGTGATTTTAGTACTGACCAATAAAGATGCTTATTAATGATTATTAATGAGGTGATTGTTATAATACATGAATAATTATAAGAGGTGTTACTAACACAGATGACTAAAAAGGTATTAACCAATAGAAATATATCTGTTTTGCAGAGATTTCTCAAATTTAATAAAACTGATTGCCAAGCTTGCAATAAAGAAGAAAGGATACACTGACATTTTGGGGAATGTATCTTGTTCTTTTGACGATGTATGTGCACATACACTTTTGAGTTAATTTATAATTTGGATACCGCACAAACAAAGCTGGGGAATATTTTAGATTCCCATGTCAGATGATGAGTATAGATTTTTTTAAATTCTACTGGGGCCCTAAGAGCTGCTTGTTTGACTGTGTTACAAAGTGGACAACCGTTTTAAATTATCCAATTTATAACGTGTCAAAAATATTTGGCTGTTTCTTTGTTATATGCTTCACAAAAAGCTGGTTGACAATCAATATGGCTGCCAATATAGTTCACCTATTCTTAGATACCTTCGTACTACATCCTCTCAAATTCTAAATGAATGCTAGAGTGAGGATATTTTGTTTGTGAAAACTGGGTGACAACCCATTTGTGACAGTGATTGTCATATCACTTTGCAAGAAATTGATGTCACATAACTCCTGCTACCGGTTCAAGACTGTTTCTATCTACCCCAAATATATTTTGTAGTAATAGGCACAGGAGAGGTCTGTTGAGTTAGGGGTCCGCATACTTGAGGTCTCTGACATAAAAGCAAGGCTCACACACTGTGATCTAAATGTGTGCTAAGAACCACTCATTTATAAGGGTAGTAAAAAGAGCAGTAATGCAATATAAAATAATCCATACACATCTCACTGGTCGCTCAGCACTGCTGCATTTTCTGTGTTTGCTTTGCTTTTCCTTTCCATTCACAACAGTTCATGTCTGTTATTTCACCTTTCACCATTTTTATGTGCTGTGATGTTTTTGTGATGCCTGTTAATACGGCAGTCTAATGTCAAGTGCAGGTTTTAAACACTTGTAGTTAAATGCAATTTGTCTAAAAAATATGTCCCCATCATGATGAATGACACAAAGATTTCTTATAAAGTGAAACATCAGTCATTTTGGAAAACAAATTCTGGTTATGCTCTAAAAACATTGGAGAATAACAAGGAAGAATTACAGACATTAACCAATATTCATTACAATTATTTCAGTGTGATGAGACCCAAGTGTTCAGCAGATGTAGTATTAGAAGTAGTATTCTTAGCGTTCAGCAAAAACTTCTTCTGTAGCCTAAAAAAAATAAATAACCAAAGTTTATCCAGCATTCTTTCTTTGGAAATTTTAATAAAATTGGTTTTGTTGATTTTTTAGTATAGTTTTAAACAGTTTTCCCTCTGACCCTGGACTTTTTAAATTTTACTTAAAAGGGTTAAAAAAAAAGGGGAAAAAATTAAATTTGTGGAGGTTCATAAAGGAAAACATTTTTAGTGTAAAGAAAGAAAAATCTCTACTATGATCTACATTCTTTACAATGGTTGACGCAAAAAAATCATCAACGATCAGCCGACTGATTGAAATAATTGGTCAAACAGAGATAATTTTACACAGTTTTTTAAAGGGGTTTGGGTTTTAAAGCAGGCAGGGTAAACCCCAGGGATTGGTTGAAATCTTAGAAAAAGGGTTTGGGCGTTGGGGAACCAAAAGGGGAACCTTTTAACTTTGAAATCCCTTCTATCTTCACCCAGCATGTTTAAGAGCAAAAACTTAGCAATTGATTTATAGTTCGTAAGGAAATATTCAATAGATCTTGTAATTAATTCAATTTTATTTGGGAAATCCATTTGGGCGGTTTTACCAGGAATAACGTTTTTCCTTGCTAGTTAAAAAAGCCCCGGTGGAGGGCTTATCAGGGGTTAAACACCCTTCCTTGAATGGGTGTAACAGAGAGATACCTGTCAGGTACTGATAAGACAAACTCCTTAACTAAACATAAACAGAAATTTAATTGAATACATTACAAGATCTACCGAATCTTTCCCTACAGAACAATATATTAATCTGCTAACTTTTCCCTGCTCAAAAAAACTTGTTTGCCGGCAGATCGTTAGCAGGGTTCCCGTGGTTTATTTTCCCCTGAACTTGCAGGTTCTTTTTCCCCGCCTTAGTCCGAGATTACGGCCAATCAATGGTTGAGCCCTGCCTATTTGAACCTTAGTCTCTGGGTTAAAAATTGGCCTGTATTGGGGTTTGGGCCCTTGGGCTCCTTTCCCTTTCAAAAAAAATGTGGCCCTATGTCTACTCCCGGGGTTAAAAAGTTTTTGGTTCTGTCCTGGGATTATTTTTTTGGTTCCCTGTTTTGGGTTTATATGCAGTCTACTGAAATTTGACCCCGGCTTGCTTGAATTCGGTTTGTCTGTTGTTTGTTTTCTTTTCCATCTGTACTGCTTTTTTGTGTTTGCTCCTCTGCAGAAACAACTTGGATCTTACACCAAACTCCAACCTCCCTTTGGGCGGTGGCTCAAAAAAAGCCCAGGGGAAGACTTAGCCCTCTGCCCCCCAGGGGGGTTTATATTAAAATTTGCTTTTGGAAAAGGGTTTTTCTTTGTTTGGGCCCTTTTTTTGACTGTTTTAGGGAAATTTGTTTTTGGGGGAAATTTGGGTTTAAAGAAACAACTCTCTAACACATTTGATGTAGTCTTAGTGATTGTAGTGCAAATTTATCTTTATCTCACAGCCTAACTACTGAATAGTCAGTTTTCTAGCAAAAAGTGAAAACAAAAGGGCATCAAAACACTTAAGAGGAATCTAGAATAAGTATGTTTAAAAAGTATATTAAAATCAGGAAAGCAGTTGTCTGATTTTTTTTAAAAAGGGGGGCATGGGTTTTTATTTTTGTTTATATATATATTATAAAATATATATATTTTTTTTTTTTTTAATTTTTATATATATATAAAAAATTTTTAATTTATATTTTTTTTATATATTTTCAAAAAACCTACATAAACAATACAGTAAAATCCAATATTATGCCCACCAGTAATATCCGCTAGAGGGGGTCGGGAAAGGGACTCAGTACGACCCCGGGTGGGTTTTTCCGGTTTTCTGGAGCAAGCTGACTGCATTACCCCCAAAAATTGTGGGGGGTACATAGAGGGAGGCCCTTAGGGGAAAGGGCCCAAAATTTGGGGTGGTAATAAAATGCTCAATTGTGTTCAAGTTGGGGGCCCTAGGTATATTTGGAAGTTTGGGGTGATGCCTCTTTCAACCCAATTTTGGGACTTTTTTAGCATTTTTTCCCTTTTTAACTTTCCCATTTTTGACTTGCCCCCAAACCCCCTTTTGTTTTTTCCCAGCAATGGTTGCGGGGGAGTTTATTCTCTGATTTTTTCTTCCTATTTGCCAATGCCCTTCCCGTTAAAAAAAAGAGGAAACTTAAATATCAAAGGGAAAACCCCTTTTCACGGGGGTCCAATTCTGATAAAGCAATAGAAATTGGGGAAAATTTTTTGGGTCAATGGAACTTGTTAGCGGGTGTATTTTACTATCTTCGTTTCGAACCCCGGGTTTTGGAGTAGAAATTTACTAAATTTTTTTTTGGGACACACGACGGGTTTAGCTACCGGGTTTCATTTTGGTAGAGCTTTACATGTTGGGTTCTCCCAATGTGCCCTTTTCGTGCCAATTTTCCCTCTCAATCGGGGGCTTTTTGGTGCCCAAAAATGGTTTTTTCTCCAAAATTAAACCTGTTTCCCCTAAAAATGTAAAAATTTTCGGGAAATAATTAACTGTCAAAAACGGGGTGGCGTAGAAGGGTTTTTAAAACCCTCCTAATCAAACACTTTTAAAAATTGCAGTGTTGCCTCTTGTGTATGTAGAAAAAAGGGTTTGAAAGCAGAAAAAAAAATTCAAATGAAAGGTAGAAAAATTTTAAAAAAACCCTGAAAAACCCCCAAATTTTGTATTTAAATTTTAATTAAAATTTTGTTTGGGTTTCTTTTAATTTTTTAAAACTTTTTTTATGGGGAGATATTTTTATTTTTTTGGGATATTATTTTTTTTTATTTTAAATTTTTTATGATACATTTTTTTTTAAAATTTAAATTATTTAATTTTTTATATTTTTGATAATTACCCCATAAACTTTTTTTTATTATTGAAAGGGGTAAAAAGTTGGAAATATCAAAAGAAGTTGTGGGTCAGCCCCCTACGACTAATGCTAGGAAAAGGGGGCAGGGTAGACCCGGGTTTAATAAAGGGTGAAAACCCTAGGGGAAAGATCGCAGCAACTTTCACAGACATATCACCTTTACGAAAACCCAATAAAGTATCGAATTTTTAACCTTTTTGGGGTGCTGGAAATTAAAATCGTTTGGTTTAAAAGTCGCTGCATCTTCTAAAAGTTGAGAAAAAATTAGACTTTTTTTTTCCCTAAAGAAATCTAGTCCACTTTGACTCCTCAAATGGGCCCGCCACATTGGAATGGGTTCTCCCTGTCCGAGCATTAATGCACCTAGTTTCCTGAACAACACTTTATATGTTTAATATTTCAGTGGGTGCAACACCCCCCAGAACGCCTCCTCGGTTTGGGGCATTAGAAAGTGTAAAAACTTATGAACAAAAGGGGCCCCAACAAATTTTTTTGGGGAAAAATTTGGAAAATCGTACTCACTTTTAATTTCCAGAAAAAAAGGTTTAAAAAAAACCCAAATACATGTTCCCCTGGTGCCCAAAGAACACTTTATACTGGCAAGTGAAAAAAGAGCAGAACAAACATGTAGTAAATGCTCTGTAATGTAGAATCGAAACTAGACTTTTCCAGTTACTGCAGCACCTCACTAATACAGGGTTTTTAAAAAAGAAAACTTCATTTTTGGGCCAAATCATGTTGGGCGTTCATGTTTAAAACCCCAAAACTCCCAAAATTTCAAAGCCCCATTGTAGCTGAAAATTTTTACCCCGAGAAAAAACCCAAAAATTTTGGGGGCCAAATGTTAAAAAACTGTTTCACCGCGCAGAAAGATGTTTAACATCTTTATCAAAGACTGTTATACTGCAGCAGAATAATGGTATAACATCCTAATTAAACACTGTTACAACCCGCGTGAACAATTTTTATCCATGATACCCTGTCAATTCTTCGTCAAGCAATCGTCATACCTTATCTTTAAAAATTGAGTTTTTCTTCTCTTGGAGCCCAAATTCCTTTTAAACCGTGTTTTTGTTTTTTAGTTTTCCCAAAAAAAAAAAAAGGGAAAACCCTTTAAAAATTTAAAATTTTACCCCGTTATGGGTTTTTTAAATTTGGCACCAGTTCACTAAACCCCAAAGTAAAGGGGGTTTGTAGAAAGTTGAAAACCCTACTCTTAACTTTTAGACAGAGCAAATAAGGGAGGGTTTTTAAAGTAAAGGAACAGAGAAAAGGTTTAGTTTTGAGGAATAACTGCCTTCCTATTGTACTCAGGGGGTTTTTAGTTGGGAAAATATTTTTCTGTTTATTTCACCCTATTTGGGGCCCAAAAGGGTTTAAAAACAAAACCCCAAAATCACTTTTTTTTTACTTTTGGGTTTTTGTTTTTGGGGTTTGGGGGTAAAAATCCCTTTTTTTTTTCCCACCCGGAGGGGGTTCAAAAATGAATTAAAAAAAAAAAAAATAACACCCCCCTTTAAAACAATGGGGGGGAATAGTTTATTGTGGTGAGATAAAAAACATTTTGTTTAAAAGGGGAACCCTTTACATGGGAACCTTTCTATTGTTTTGCTGGGAGAAAGTTATTGGCAAAGGGGAGGGAGCAGATTGTTTTTAAGGGGTTTTTTGGGGGGAAGTTTCCCCAGCTTTTTTATTTTTTTTTATTTTTTCTTCTGGTTATTTTGGGTTAAAATTCCGGGGGGGTGGTCTTATCAATGTTTTTACAGCTACCTCTGTTTTTAAAAATTTCAGTTTAAAAAAGAAGTTCACCTACACTATTAAAAACACATAAAATGTTTTTCTCACTATCTGCATGAGTAAAACAAAACCCTTTCCGGGTTTTTTTTCAATTTGGGTTACCCAAAATTTTTTTTTTTTTGCCAAAAGCCAGAATTAAAAAGAGAGAGAAAATTTAAGGCCTTTTTATTACTTTTTGTAAAATTAAAAATTTTTAAAAACACTAAATTACTATGCCTTTTTAAAAAATTTTGGGAAAAGCCCTTTGTGAGTATATTTTTTGAAGCTTCTGATAGGTTTTTTGGGAAACCCCCTGAGTTTTTTTGAAACACACCTTGGATGTTTTTTTTTTTATGCAAAAACACTTCTCTTGGGGTGTAACATTAAAGGGGGGGTCTACAGAAAGCAGTCAAGAAATCCGGAAGAAATTTTAGATTTCACAATCCCGGGGTCATCCTTGGGTATAAAAATTCCCGATACCCAAGGGGGCCTCGTTTATCTGTTCAAACAATTATACTTAATACCAAAAAGAAAAGGGGGGGTCCCGCCCCATACTATTTAGGAGGAGTTTGGGTTTTGTTCCTTTTTATGAACATGTTTTGGGCCAACTGTGATATCAACCCAAGAACAAAAAAAGCCTTGTGAAGATGTTGGGGAAAAACGGGGAAGCTGTGTCATTATCCAAAATGAAAAGGCCCCGTTTTCAACATGGACTGAAAGGGCCCCTCTGCCAGGAAAAAGCCATTTACTCCCAAAAGGAAAAAAATAAAAACCGATTAATGTTTTCAAAAGCACAAAAGGAACAAAGACCTGCATTTTTGGAGACCGTCCCGTGGGCTGACAAAATAAAATTGAACTGTTTTTGGCCATAAAAAAGCTTTATTATTTTTTTAAGAAAAAGGGGGGGAAGGGTTGGAACCCAAGAACCCCCTTCCCCAAATTTTTAAACCCGGGTTACTGGGATCCCTGTTTTTGTTTTTTTTTTTTCTGGGGGGAGGGACTGGGCACTTTTCCCTAAAGAATTCATCCTTAAAAGAAGATTTTTTTTTGGGAATTTCTAAAGCAACATCTCAAGACATCACCCGGGAAATTAAAGCTTGGGGAAAAATGGGTCTTCCAAATGGACAATGAACCCCCAAAACTTCTGGGCCCAAAATGGGTTTAAAAAATTTGGTTAAGGGTAACCAAAACCGATGTTTGGGAGTGGCCATCACAAAGCCCCGATCTCAATCCTATTGGGGAAAATTTAGAGCAAATCCCAAAAGGGGAGGTGCGGGGCAAGGCGACCTACAAACAAGGCTCGTTTTCCCCTTTTGTCAGGGGGAATTGGCCAAAATTCCTACCAAACCCTTGGGGGGAAGTTGGGGGGAAGGGTCTCCAAAATGTTTGACCCAAGTCTACAGTTGAAGGGCAATGCTTTCCCAAAAACTAAAAGGAAATGTATGTTAAATTTTTTCTGCAAAATAATAAAAAAGCCCTTAAAAAAATTTTCTCTTTATTCTGCTTTGGTAAATTTTAAAAAATTTTGGTTTAAAACCCAATTGACCTAAAAAAAGGGAAGGTTTTTTTCTGAAATTTTCATGTCAATAGTGAGAAAAACTTTCATATTTTGTCTTTTTATATAGTGGGAAAGTAAACTTCTGGATTCAAATGTTTAAAAGGGAAGGTTAGACTCCCTTTACCCCGAATAAGCAACTTTTTTAAAATTAAAAAATACAATTTCAACTGAATCTTTTCCCTCAAAACTTTTTAACATTTCAATTCCTGCATTCCTCCGGGTCGATAACATGGGGGTCAAAGATCGCTTGGGTTTATTGTAACAGGGTTTTTAACTACCCACTTTCTCTGCAAGCATTCACAAACAAACAGAAAATTTGTCTCCCTTTGTTTAAAAGTAGACTAAATTTGGGAAATCCCTAAAAAGGGCCGTTTTTAAAATGAGTGGTGTGGGGGTCCCCCAAAATTTTCTATAGTTAAAAAAACTCCCGAAATTTTACGTAGAAAAATTTTCTCTTCTTGATTTAAATTTCCCTTTTCCCCTTTAGCAATAAAATCCACTGTTTTAAATTTGGTTTAAAATTTTAAAATAACCCTTTTTAGAATTTCATTCCCCGATTCCAGATTCAGTTTTTGATATTGCTCTTTGTAGTCTGAAACAAATCTTCTCCCATCTGTTATGAACATAAAAAATTTCGATTTTGTGGTTTTAAAGGCTTAAGCAAATTTAAAGGGAAAACTCCCAAAATATTGTGTTTAAAGGGAAAGGCAGTCAAATTTTCCCCCTTATTTAAATTTTTCCCCCCACCCCCCCATACAAATCATTTTAGCAATAGTTGCACTTGTGTGTGGCTTTCTCCATTAAAGTTTGAGTGCAGTGCGCTCTGTGAGATTATCGGACGTAAAAATTTAATTTTAGGTTTTTAAAGGGGGAAAAGAAAAACCCGATGAAGTGTTTTAAAAAAAAATTTGAAAGGGACTCACTTTTGTTTTTGCAAACAGTCAACTCAGTTTTCCCAAAGCCGCAAAACCCCCCCCCAAAGGGTTTCATTTTGAAAAAGAAAAATCCAAAAACCCAATTTTTACAAAATTTGGATAAAACTTTTATTCTTTATTTATCCAAAGACAAATTAAAATAGCAACGATCTATTTTGAATGAGAAAAATCTTTGTTTTTTTCATTCTGTTGGATTTCCCTTTTGATGTTAAATTTTGATGTTTTCATTCTGTATTTAAACCCTTCAAAATTTTAAAAATGATTTTTGGGTGAACAAAGAAAAAAAGGGGGGTTTTTAAGATTTTTGGGTGCTGAAATTTTGGAATTTTTTTTGTTTAGGGAAAGGTATTTGAAAAGGGAAAAGGGCCCAAAAAGTTTGAAAACTATTTAAAAGGCTTTAAAAAAACTTTGTTCCCTTTTTTAAAACTAATTTGGGGGAAAAAAGGGAAGTTTTTTCCTTTTGCCAGGTTTTCATACATGTGGCCGAAAAGTGTTTTTCCCTTTATCTGTTCCATTTGTTTTGATTTTTTTTTATAGTGTGATCGGCGGGTCATCTTTGGGGTCTTTTGGTTTACTTAGAAATTTGTTCTAACCCGGGTTTTCCCCAAATCGGGCCGCTGAGGGGCCCCGCTATCACAAAGGCATTATAAAGGAAGCGCCCCAAATTTCCCTTTGTTTGTTTCTTTTCAAATTTAAGGGGCCCGAATTGTGGAGGCAAAACATTGTTTTTAAAAAGGGTCCCGGGCCCTGCTCAACCTAGAGGTTAAATCCTAGGTGATAACCCAAACCGTAGGTTTTGTTTGATCCAAAATGCCCCTAAAATTTGGGAAAATTAATTTAAAAAGAAAACAAAAAGGGGCCCCCATTTTAAACCCTTTAAAATTCTTCTGGGCCCCAAAAAAATGAACAATTAATTCAAGTGATAAAACTATCCTGTATTGCTTCATTATGTTATACGCTCACTGCCCCCAAAAAATAAAAGAAATAAATACCCACAAATACAAAGGGCAGATTGCTGTAAAAGAGTATGCTAACATGATATTTTTTGGGCTTTTTTTTAGAGCGTTTTTTGCACTGGAAATCAGCACAAAAACAGCCTCTGACAAGTTTCAAAACATTACTCATTGAATATAATGTAAAATATGCTTTGTCATATACACGAAGCGTATTTAACAAGTGTAATTTTGGATGCAATTACGGCTGTAAAAATAAGTGACACGTTAATTCTTGGGTGTTTTTCACTTGAAAAATCCCTAAGTTAAATTAGGATAGATTTGTCAAAATACTCTTCAAAAAATGCTTCAAAAAAAGGCCTCTAATCAGGCATTTCTTGAAGCTGATTTTGAAGCGTAAATTTACAGTTCAAAACACGTACCCTAAGACTCGACATGCAGCTATGTCTCAAACAGAAATGTAAATGATTCAGGTGTCATCTGATTAGACACTGGTCTTGCCGAAAGCGTAAAAGTTTTCCCTGTTCCACATAAAAAGGCTCTCAGAGGTCACACTGCCGATGAATGGATTCCAGATCACCCATTCAGTTCAACAGTAGGGAGGATCGTTTGATCTGCTGAAAAACATGAGCAGCAATCAGTTTTCCTATCCACCAGACACAGTTGGCACCTTCATTACACTTCCCTATCTCTGACCATATCATTTTCAGGCATATAGCAGAAGGAAATGTGGTGTCACAATGTCCATTACATGTCCTGCCATTGACAAGCATCCATTACTACCTTTGTTCATGTTCTGTTTGGGATCCTAGAATGGTCTGGTTCTAGTATGGAGGTCTCATGGTGAGCACTTCAATCTTGCCTTTGCTATGGAGCAACACACTGCCCCAACTGCTGGGGTGATGATCTGGGGAGCCCCACATAAACAGTCCCCCATAGTAAACAGGGATAAACACTAGCGATATGTGCAGGACATCCTGCAATCACATTAGTTGCCTCTCATGGCAGGACTTCTAACTGTCTCTGTCTGACTTCAACACTTCCTTTCCTTGCCCAGTTGCCAGAAGTATCACCAGTCAAGTCTTTATGGGACCAGCTGGGACAGCAGCTTCAGTAAAGTGCAGGAACTATAGGCCCAGTTGCAATATCTGTGGGCAAATGTATTACAGGATTCCATATGAAACCTGTATGCCTCCACACTCAACTGTATCTTATCTTGTATTCAGCCTTCAGAAGACCTAGAAAGGTACAAGAGCATTCTTTCAATTGTATAGTTTTCCCTAACAAACTTTATCTTTCGCTCTAATATTATAACTACTTATATGTATCATCTTCATTATATTCACATAGAAAAAGTTTCATTCTATTTCAACAACTTTCTTAGTGTATTATTTTTTTTTTATCAATGAGTGTACTATTATACAAAACATTAGGTAGGACATACTTTAGAAATCCTTTATATACTAGTGCCAGGAGCGAAAACCAACCTTAATCCACACGTGTTTTTTTTTTTATTTTAAATTTTGTGTCTTCAAAAAGCATATTTCTGATGGTGTTGAAGTCTGTACTCTGATAACCCTAAATAAAATCCAGTATGACCAATTGCCTTTAAACATCACCTAATTAGTAAACAGAGTATGTAACTTATTCTCTGTATAACTACAGCTGTTTTGTATAGATCTCAGAGGCTTGTTAGAAAACAAAATTGAACAAACAGCATCATGAAAACTAAGGAACACACCAGATAGCTCAGGGATAAAGTTGTGGCAAAGTGTATTGCGTGGTTAGGTTTTATAAAAAAATAGCCCAAGCTCTAAACATCTTACAGAGCACTGTTCAATCCATTATCGGTAATTGGAAGGAATATGGCACAACTTCTAACCTATCAACACCACCTAAACTAACAAGGGGAACAATAATTGGAGAACCAGCCAAGAGGCCCAGAGTGACTCTGGAGGAGCTGCACAGATTCACAGCTCAAGTGGGTGAATCTGTCCACAGGACAACTACTAGTTGCTTGCTCCCCAGATCTGGCAAGAAGAAGGCCACTTTTGAAAGCAAGCCATAAGAAGCCCCAGTTGCAGTTTGTAAAAAGCTATGTAAGGGACACAGCAGAAGAATGTGCTCTGGTCAGGTACGACCAAAGTGGAACTTTTTGACCTACATGCCAAATGATATGTGTGTGATACGTGTGGACAATGATCCTAAACATACAGCCAAAACTACTATGTGATGGTTTAAATCAAAGCATATTCATGTGTTAAAATGGCCCATGCTTGCTTATCCCGCTGATAATCCGTGGCAGGACTTGAAAATTGCTGACTGAGATAAAGATATTTTTCAAAAAAGAATGGGCGAAATTTCCAGCCTCTATATGTGCAAAGCTAGTAGAGACAAACTCCAACTAACTGCAGCTGTCATTACAGCTACAGGTGTTCCTACAAAAAATTGAATCAGTTGAGCTAAATACATATGCACGCCACATTTTCCAATTTTTAATTTGAAAAAATTTAGAAAAGCATGTATCACTTTCTTTATACTTCACAAATACTTTCTACTTTGGGAGACATGTATGATCGTTTTTTTCATCCTTTTCTGGCATAAAATGCTCCTAAGTGAGCAGTCTGTCTACGATGTCTAATGAGCCTAATGAATGTGCCTAATTAGGCGCATTGTTCGTAGGACTTGACACTTTCTAATGTGCCTAATATGAGGGGGCGTTTTGGAGGCGTTCTGGGGGAGTGTAATACCACACTCGTAATATAAGACACATATATGAATGTGTTTCAGCAAAACTAGGCGCGTTACTGCTCGAACAGGTAGACCTATCTCAATGTGGTCTGCCTGAGCCTGAGGCGTTGAACTGGAACTAGATTTGCAGTTAGGGCAAAAGATGTCCCTTATTTCTCAACATACACCAGTGCAATATTAAAAAGTAATTTATGATCATGATCAAACTATATAAAATTAAATTATTTTAATTTAATAAAAAAAAATTATCATATAAAATTAATATAAAAATATATAATACCCCAAAAATATAAAAATATCTCCTATAGAATGCATTTAAATTTAATAGAATCTAAAACTTGTTTTACATTAAATAACTCACTGATGTTGTTGTTCATATTTTTAAATTTTTAATTTTTACTACATTAAATTTGAAATTTATTTTTGCTGCTCTCCCACTTTATTCTACATACAGCAAGAGCCAGCACAGCAGAGGTATTGCTGGGACCTGTGGCAGGATCACTGCCATAGTTTCTATTCACTGACATGCTATTCTAATGACTGTTCTTTTATTTTCAACCTTTCTATAGCCTCTATACATGTTTGGTGCATTGCTAATGTGCCTAAGTTTCGTAATGTGCCAAACACACAGACGAGGTGCAGTGAACTTTAGACTCCATTTATAATCGCATAGAAACCACTTTCATGCATTTAGGTGCATTATACACTGAAAACAAGACTCGACAATTCACTTAAAAGTGCATTCCTTCATACATGTCTCCCTTCATGATATATAAATAGTAGTATAATGTTGTACCGTGTTAGCCATAGAAAGTAGTAGAAGAGTGAAGAAATCAGGCGATACCTTTTTCAGGCTGAGTATATTTGATGGTGAGCTTTCAAGAGAACTAGCTCCCTTCAGACATGGTGTTATACAAGAAACTGAAAATTTGCAGAATTTTATACACAAAAGACATGGACCTTCAAAGGATCTTAGAATTCTTAAAAAAACCAAAATGCAATATAAGCAGACAAGACATTTACAACAGGTCAAGCAATCAACTATTTGGAAACTTGTGAGGCGTGACGGAGGGGTCAGTAATTCTGAGTCTTATCTCATAGCTATCAGGTGTAATTTGTGGCCATCACAGTTCACACATAGTTTGACATAAAGCTGGCATGAATATTTAGCCCATTTTGCAGAGTCTGAAATTTTTGCATTAATTTAAATTCCCACTCCTTTCTCTCCCTCTGCGTCTTAAAGTGTCCCATTAAAACCATAATCTTCAAATCTTCTATAGAATGGTCATCTCTGGAGAAGTGTTGTGCCACTGGAAGATCAGTTCTGCTGTTATTAATAGTGAATCTGTGTGAGTCTCTGCCCTGTTTCCCCCACATAAAGGCCTGTGGTCAGACATTGCGCACACATGATCAGATACACCACGTTGCTAGACTTGCAGGAAAATGTCCCGCTAATTCTGTACACCTGCTGTGACTGTGGGACAGGTACACTGTCAGTGGTGTAAATGTGCCTGCAGGTCTTGCACCTATTTTGCAGGCAGGGTGAGGTGCCATTTTCAGTTGGGGCCTTCAGGGCACTCCGGACAATAATACGCCGCAGGTTTGGTGGTTGCCGAAAGGAAAGGAGAGGGGGGACTGGGAATATTTCTTTAAGTCTGTAGTCCCTATGTAGTACAGGTTGAAGTTCCTTGGCAATCTTTTGTAGGATCTCCAGCTGTGGGTTGTAGGTTACAACTAGGGGCACTCGTTCTTCCTTCTGGGTCTCGTTGTACGGGAGCAGACTGTCTCTGTGGATGGCGGCCGCTTTGTTGATTCGCGTGTCTGTCACTTTGGGCCGGTAGCCCAATTGGAGAAATTTTGTCCTCAGATCCAGGAGGTGTTTATCCAGGTCTGCCTTGTCAGAGCAAATACAATTGTAACGTATAGCCTGGCTGTAATGGATTGTTTTGTGTGCTTGGGGTGGAAGCTGTCATTCCTGAGGTAGCCCATTCTGTCTGTGGGTTTGTAGTATACTGATGTGAGTAGCTGGTGGTCTTTAATGTGTATTGTATTATACTGTTCACATTTTAATTACAATCCGACCAGTATTTTACAGTCAGTTTTATTTTTTTGTTACGTTAATTTTGGATATCGGCCGCCTCCTGTCATAGAACAGAACTATAATGCACCATTTTCTGGCAGATTATAGAACATGTCCTAATTAGTGATGAGCGATTACGTTGACTATCGTCATCGGGTCGATAGTCGATATCGGCAATTATCAAGACGATTTCCGATAGTTGATAATAGATTATCGCCGATGACCATTAAAGTCTATGGGAGAGGAACAACACCTTCATTCTTACACCAAACAGGGCTGGAGAAGCTGGAATTAACATCCACAACAGTCAAATGGATACGTGCTACATCTTAGGCAACACACTTAGGTTATAAAAGCCACAGAAAAAAAGTCACAGACCCTTAAACCTGCATGACCCACAAATTAAAAAGTTCCAGAAGGCAGTATGATTTGAACCATCATTTTACTTGAACTGGACATTGACTATACCTGTCCTGACACGCAGCATGACCCTTAAATCTATCTGACCCACAGATTAAAAAAGTGCCAGAAAAAGGAGTCTTTGAACCACCATTTTAGTTGAACTGGACATTGACTATACCTGTCCTGTACCGCAGCATGACCCTCAAACCTGCATGACCCCCAGATTTAAAAAGTGCCGGAAAAAGGAGTCTTTCAACCATCATTTTAGTTGAACTGGACATTGATTATGCCTGTTCTGTACCACAGTATGACCATTAAACCTGTCTGACCTACAGATTAAAAAGTGCCGGAAAAGGAGTCTTTGAACCACCATTTTAGTTGGAACTGGACCATTGACTATACCATGTTCTGCTCACCACAGTAATGACCTATTTTAAACCTGTCTGACCCACAGATTAAAAAGTGCCGGAAAAAGGAGTCTTTGAACAACCCATTTTAGTTGAACTGGACATTGACTGTCCCTGTCCTGGTTGCATTAACCACTGAAGGACAGATTGGCGACGCTGTTCGTTACTGAGATTCACAGGGCCCTGACCCAGCGATGACAGGCCTGATGGTCCTGCAACCGACGATCCGCTGGCATGCGTGTTGTCGCCAGCACTGGAAGGAGCACCTTCTCTCGTACCTCTACCTCCATGTCCTACCCCCCTCTTTGCTCGCTTACCACCTGCATTTCTCTCCATGTTCAGAAAGATAAAAATTTAAGAAAGTATGGAAGAGTTTTTGACAGTCTCTTATTAAAAGACGGCAAATCACAGCTATTCTTAAATCCCTTTAATTTCCTACAGCCAACTAGGATTACAAACTGAAATGTTTCTATCGAATAACTGTGAAATGCAGTCTGGTGGAAGAACCGTAAGACAAAATCAACAGTGTTCTTCCTTCAGTCCCAGAGATTTACAACTGCCCAGTAGGACTAGGAATTGATAGTTTTCAACAAACTATCATACAAGTGCGCTATCTGCACCAAACTGAGATTCAACGAGTGAAATAAAACTATTCAAAAGTGACACGGATAAGAAATTGTGTTTTTTGCAGCAATGACAAACGAGAACAGTTGCTAGTAAATTTTTCTATCAGAATTGTCGTACAACGTGGCAATTTGAAAAAAACTAGGGCCGCACCACGTGCAATACAGCTATTTAAAAGTTATACGGATAACAAATGGTGGTTTTTGCACCAATGAAATACACCAACAGTAACTACAAAATTTCTGTATTCAAATTTAAATACAAGGTGGCTCTATTAACAAAACTGGGCCGCACCTAAGTAAAAAAAAACACCTATTTGAAATGTAAAGGTAAAAAAAAGGTGGGTTTTGCACCTATGAAATACCCTGCAGTTATACAAATTTCTGATGGTTATAAGTACAAGAAGAGTCTTTCAACAAAAATGGGCTGTGCCCAAAATGAAAAACACGTAATTTAAAATTTTGAACTGATAAAAATAGGTGGTATTTGCACCCTTGAAATACAACACCCAAATTTCTAGCAAATTTCTGTATGGAATAACCGACAAGATGGGTCTTTGAACAAAAACATGCCCAAGTGAAAAAACTAATATATTGTGTAGGATAATAAAACGTGGTTTTTGCACCTATGAAATACACCTGCGTGGCTAGAAAAGTTTCTGTATCTATTGTACGTACAAGTGGTCTTTGAACAAAACTGAGCTGCGCGAAAGTGAAAAAAACCTAATTAAATCGTGTACGATAATAATAGGTGGTTTTTGCACCTATGAACTACAACACCAATTACTAGCAAATTTCTATATGGTAATAACCGTACAAAATGGGTCTTTGAACAAAAATGGCCTGCGCCAAAGTGAACTAAACCTAATTAAATTGTGTACGGATAATAAAACGTGGTTTTTGCACCTATAAATACACCTGCGGTGACTACAAAATTCTGTATTCAAATTTAAGTACAAGCTGGGTCTTATGAACAAAACTGGGACACACCAAAGTAAAAAAAACACCTAATTTGAAATGTATCGGATAATAAAGGTGGTTTTGCACCTATGAAATACAACGCAATTACTAGCAAATTTCTGTATGGTAATGTCCGTACAAGATGGGTCTTTAACAAAAATGGCCTGCGCCAAAGAGAACTGAACCTAATTAAATTGTGTACGGATAATAAAACGTGGTTTTTGCACCTATAAATACACCTGCGGTGACCAGAACATTTCTGTATCCTTTTGTAAGTAAAATATGGGTCTTTGAACAAAGTTGGGCTGCGCCAAAGTGAAAAACACGTAAATAAATTGTGTACGGATAATAAAACGTGGTTTTTGCACCTATCAAATACACCTGCGGTGACTAGAAAAGAACTGTATCCTATTGTAAGAACAAAGTGGGTCTTTGAACAAAACTGGGCTGCGCCAAAGTGAACAAAACCTAATTAAATCGTGTACAGATAATAAAAGGTGAGTTTTGCACCTATCAAATACACCTGCAGTTACGAGAAAAGATCTGTATCCTAATATAAGTACAGACTGCACGAAATACAAGCTAATATTTCACCAAAAACTGGCCAAAACCGGTTAATAAAAACCCATTTCAATGCAGAGTCAAAGCAGAGTCTGGGCTGCACAATTATCCACTCTCCTTTCGAAAGCCTGCCTGCCTGCCTGCCAGTCTGTCTGTCTGTGTTGGACCCCCCCCACCACCCCGCAGCGTACAGCGCTAGATGCTCCTTTAAAATTCTCAGCCTAAGTAACTAAAAACTGAAAATCTCTAATCTACCTAAGTTCTAATGTTCACAGCTAAAAGCATAGTTGTCTGTGTGAACAAAGAGAACTGTTTCGCTGAGATGTTTTGAGAGAGACCGAGCACACGTCCTGCTCTTATGATACACAGACACACACTGATCATGAACAGGAAGGGCTGTTCTATGTAAAACGAGGTCATGTGATTTTTCCAGCCAATCACAACCATACACATCCCAGTCATGACGTCGCACACCCAGCTCACCCTGCTCTATTCTCTAAGCTGATTTGCTGGCCGCCAAAATGACAGGAAGGCGCGACAATGGCGCGATATTAATAGATTATGCGCAGATTTTAACCTAAATTATCGCGTGATCGAAAAAATCCGATCAACATAAAAAACGTGCCGATTTCAACTTTGTCGATAATAATCGCTCAATACTAGTCCTAATTATTTTGGTCACATTTTGCATTTGAAATCCGACCTCAGAAAATCCAAGACGTGTAGACAACAACTTAGATTTTCTATTGAGATCTGTGGGGATGGTGTACAGTTAGATTTTTGCGGATTCTAAATACTGAATCCGCCTTAAAATCCAACTCTAAACTAGTGGTGTGGAGACACAGTCCAAGAATCAAGTATGATAATCAGCCATTCGGTATCTCCAAGATGAAGGCTATATTGCCTGATGATGACTATTATATTAAATAAAGAACAACCAACAAATGGAGAACATTAAAAAAAAAGCAGTAAGACATAGAACGTATTCCAGGTAGGCATAACATGCATCCCTCTGTTTAGATGTACCAATTTTTGAGGAACTAAAGATGTAGACAATAGACAGTACTCCCAATATTATGCTGTTTTTACTTATAAGATACGTTTAAAAAGATCAATTTCCACCCAAGCATATAATACTATTATGTGTAACACAGCAGCATAAAACTGTGTTTATACAATCTTCATAACATTTAATATTTAACTATACAGGAAATGCATCAGTCTAGTATCTATTTATCTATCTGTCTATTTATCTATATTTATCTACATCTATTTCTATCTATCTACTTCCCGTCTGTCTAAAAACAAACCATTCATCATTCATCTAATTGTTTTTCTGTTTTCTATTAATCATCCATTTATCTGTCCAGTTTAATGTATTCATTCTTCTTTTAATGTAAAGAATGAGTGTTTCCAATTTTCTAACGTTCTACCTAATTTTTAAAAAATCCTTCTCTCAAAATTCCCCTATATAATTTATATATATATATATATATATATATATATACACACACAGTATGTTTGTCTTTCAATTTCTCTTTTTATGTGAATAAAAATAACTTTTTATCTATCTGTCTATCTATCTACTTATAGATCTTTTTCTAGGGGTTTCATGTATCAATTTGTATTTCTATTAAGTTATAACATAACTAGTCTCCCTTTTGGTACAGCTTTGACTGGGGCCCCCCAATTTCCTTGCCACCTTTTGTATTTTTAGTAAAAATTTAGGTCAAATTTTGTTAAAAAAAAAAATAAATCCATCAGAAATTAAGTTTACCACCAGACTACATGGTACAATGGTCAGCATAGCATATAAATGTTACCTTAGGAGCAGACATTGATTCACACAGAATAAACAGGAAGACTGCACAGGTAAAGAACAGCAGAGCTTTACTTGTCTATGAGAAAAAGAAAGAATGTAATAAATAATCTGTTATAAGACTGTGTTACATAGAAGAGAGTTTTCTTACCATTTAGGAATGCCCTGGGGGCATGGCTAGTACAGCGCACTCATCGACCAAAAGCCTGATGTCTTGTTAATGAGTATAAGTCATGCAGACTCTTGATAGGCTATGAGAAGCGTCTTCTTGTCGTGTACTTTTCATTCACCTATTTGTTGAATGACAAAGTGTATATGGGAAATTAGTGCATTTATCTCCCAGTAATGATCAAAGCGCCAGAACTGTGTCAGACTCTTTTATTCCAGTATATATAATAACAATGATGTCCTGTGAAGGAACCCAACCCCAAAAAACCCCATAAAACAAGACAACAAAGCTAAATGCCCCCAAATAAGAGAAGCTGCTATGCCAGGTCTAAATTTCCCGGGGAAGTTAGGTAACCGTAGAAATTAATCGCGTATGAAACTTGCAGGTTTCTGGTGAATAAAGCAAAGCTCCTCAAATTGTTGGCACAGCTTCAAAAATATATACATGTAGGTAAATAAGTTGAATATTGTATCATAAATGTAATGGCTTTCATATATACTGTAACATGACGGCTTAAAAAGCAGTCATCAGGTTAAAGGAGTGTTTCCATCCAACTTTGGGATTCGACAGGATCAAAGGTGATATTTTATGCTCCCCCGGGCCCTCTTTTCCACGGGGAGCAATGGCCGCCCGGGGGCCCCATGAGCACAGTTGACCCTCCTGGGCCCAGTGGTGTAACTCAGGTCCAGGTGCCACGTCTCAAAGAAGGCCTGGATCCGCCGTGTCTTTCTGGGAGACAAGATCACCCTCCCGCCGTGTTCTCCGAGGGACCAACCTGTCAGCTTCTGCCCGGGGCAACCCCCGGGGGGTGATGCGACGGGTGCTCACGTGGAAACTCTCTCAGAGGGGAAGCTGGAAGGTGAGTTTTTTTTGATTTATTTTCTAATCAGAGGGGGCCCATCTACAAAAGGGGGCTGTGTACCTATCACAGGGGACTGTGTACCTACCCAAAAAGGGTTTATAACCCACAGGGGGCTGTGTACTACCTACAGGGGGGAAAAAATTTAAGGGTGCTGTGAACCACCTACAGGGGCTGTAACCTACCTACAAGGGGGGTGTGTACCTACCTACAGGGGGGAATAACCCACAGGGGGGTGATCCCAGGGGCTGTGTACCACCACAGGGTTCTTTCCCCAGGGGGCTGGTAAACCCACTGGGCTTTTTTTCCCGGGCCAAGATATCTACCTAGTACAGATGATATATACTTGCCCCAGGGGGCAAAAAACCCACCTACAGGGGGGTGTAACTACCCACAGGGGGCATATATTCCACCTTCTGAGGATCTATAACCTACCTACTTAAGGTGGGCAACATTGCTACCCACTTACTTAATGGGGGGCCCAAAAAAGAGGTAATAAATTTGGGAGAGAAGTATGAAAAAGTAGAAATCTAAGATGTTTTTTGTGGTAAATTCTGCAGGATATGGGAAAAAAAGGGAAAAAAAAATCGCTCAGCGAAGACCCATCAGGAAAACTCCTGGGATTATTTTTGGCTCTTTTGGATCAGTGCTGATTCATTTTTCATGTGGTGGTGACCTGAGCTTTGTCTGACCACTATGTGGTCTCTATAAAAGGTGGTCTTTTAGGTTATACCTGAGCGGTGTCCCGACCCTAGTGACTATATTTTTATTTTGCCCTAGGCAAACTTAAACCTATCTGTGGTCCTTTTATGGCAGTGTTGTGGTTTAAAAAAAAATGTATATACCTCCGTTCATAATTTGGGGGCACTTAAAAAAATTTTCCCTTTTTTTTGAAAGAAAAACATTTTTTTTTTAATAAATAAGATTAAAAGAATCAGAAATACACCATACATTTTAATTTTGGGAAAAAAGACTATTCTAATGCAAAAATTGGTTGTTAAAGCAATTCTACATGGGGTATAGAGGCCCCATTTCCAACCCATCACTCCATGTTCTAATGGACTTTTTTTTTTAATTGTAAAAAGGCCCTTGGAATTTTTAAAAACCCTGAAAACCCCTTTTGGGAAGTATGTTACACAGCTGAAAAAAAATTTTGTGATTCGAGAAGCTAAAAACTGACCTTCCTTTTAGCTTAGAAACTGGAGCATTACATTTTTTGGTTTTAATTAAACTCGCAAAAATGGACCAAAAAAAAACCATGGGGGAAAACAAGTTATTTTGGTAAATAACCCCATTTCCATTTTCAAGAAATTGGCAAAACCCCAAATTTTCCCAAACGGTTTATTTCTCCCCCAGAAAGGGCCCCAAAACCCTAACCGGTTTTTAAAAAATGGGGGGCCCGTTAAAAAGAAGTCAAAAGTCTCTATTTGAAAATCGTCCTCAAGGGGTAAGGAGCTTTTAAATCACCCGAAAAACGGAAACTCTAATGAGAGGGATCTAAATCCGGCCTTCCCCAACAAAAAAAGCCAATTTTGGACTGTATAAAAAAAAAATTAATTTTGGGCTAAAGAACACAGGCTTGGACAGGGAAAAAAAAATGTTTACAAAAATAATTTAGTGTTTTGGTCAACAAAAGACTTTTTAACGAGAAAATGAAAATCTGGGGAAAACCCAGCCCCTTTTTTAAGCATGGTGATAAATTTGGCTGGGGGGCTTGGGTGCGGGGGGGAAACGGGCTTGGGGGGGTTTCTGTAGGAATTAGGGGCTTTCCCTTTATTTTAATGTTTTTCCTTTGTTAGGGAAAAATTTCCCCGGGGTGGGTTTTCGGTAAATTGATTTCAGGGAGGCTTTGTCCCTTTTTATCATTATTCTTGGTTTTTCTTAGGCATTGATGGGCTGGGTTTCTCTGTTCTTTAAAATTAGATTTTGAAAAATAAAAGGAAAGAAAAAGGGGCCCCATACCCTTTTGAACCCAAGCCCACCCGGTTTGGGTCGTTATTTAACCCAAATTTTTATCCTGCAACAGGACAATGACCCAAAGCCACCTCAAAATTATGCAATAACTATTTAGGGAAGAAGTAGGCAGCTGGTATTCTATCTGTAATGGAGTGGCCAGCGCAGTCATCAGATCTCAACCCCATTGAACTGTTGTGGGAGTAGCTTGACCGTATGGTACGCAAAAAGTGCCCATCAAGCCAATCCAACTTGTGGCAGGGGCTTCTGGAAGCATGGGGTGAAATTTCTCCAGATTACCTCAGCAAATAAACAGCTACAATGCCAAAGGTCTGCAATGCTGTAATTGCTGCAAAGGGAGCGACGAAAGCAAAGTTTGAAGTAGAAAATTATTGTTTGAAATAAAAATCATTATTTCTGACCTTGTCCATATCTGGACGAGATTTCTATTCATTGTGCAACTCATTTGATAAATAAAAGTATCAGGGAAAGCACAAAATTGTCTGGGTGACCCCAAACTTTTGAACGGTAGTGTATTTATTCCTGTGAGTGGTTTTGTTGGTTGGGGGGCCCAGTGCACAGCTCTGCCCAGGGGCCCATAATGCTGTTAGGACGGCCCTGATACTCCCACCCTCTATTCTCCAATATTTTCTATTAAACTGAACAGAGAGTAGAGCACAAGCCAGACCTCCTCTTTGTTCAAAACTTTCATGGATCCATCAAATCAAATACACACGAAAACTAATACTTATGGACAATATTGTTGGTAAAACCCACAATGGTCACTGAAAAAACACTTGAAACTGACCCACCCCAAAAACAATGAAACTCGCTGAACAAAAATAATGGTACCACTAGAAAAGATTAAAAATAATGTTACCATGGGGACGTGTTAAACTAAGGTATGTCCTGTAATCAGCATCACAGGTCTTCAAACTTGTAATCAGTCAGTCTAATTAAAGTGTGAACAAAAGGTAAGGGAGGGGTAGACACAGGACAGCGCACACTAGCGCAATAAAAGTTTACTTTCACAAATGGAATAGTAGTTAAATGTTTAACTAACCTTTGGGAGTTGTGCTAAATGAGGCACAACATTCTCTGATGTTTTTAAATTATCTCAAACTAGTAGATTTCCTTTTTGTGGTCCGCTGCAGTGAGTCACCGTGAATGCTTTCTCCCAGCCGGGAGATAGCAGGAGAACGCTCTGAATGATCAAGGCTTGTTCACCCGTAACCTCTAAAATTTTGCGGGACGTACCAGCGCTGGACTACACACGTAAAGGTTATAAATTAAGAATCTGTTTAATTGCACATAGAGGAAGACGCGTTTCATGCTATAATGCACTTCATCTAGTTCCACCATAATTAAAGTGTGAAACATAGTCGTTGTGCTGTTTAGTATCATGGTGTGTACAGCATTGAATATATACAAGGAAGCTAAGGAGAGAGTTGACTTAGAAAGAAAATTAAAGACAAACATTTTAAAGGTAAACAGCTTAATTTTTCTATTATGACAGTTTAACATATTATTCAGAAGTTCAAGGTCTATGGGACTGAAATTAAGGTTATGTCTCCACTGCAAAGGATTACGATCATATCTTCGGCGATTTTAATTTTTAAAAGCGCCGGAGATACGATTGTTCCTGCAGCCCCATAGGCGGCAATAGAAAAGACAAGCTGTAGTCTCCACAGCCCGTCTTTTCTCTGCTCATCTTTCGGCGCATGTTGTAGAATATGTTGTATAATACGCCGGCGCTTTTAGTTTTCTTGGTGTCTTCCCATACAATACAATTGTATGGGTGATGGCAAAAAAAATTAGAAGCGACCATGGTTTTTGTACAAAACGTGACAAAAAACGCGTTTTTTTGTCCGATGCAGTGGAGACATAGCCTAACTGTCCTGGATGTGGCTGCAAGAGCAAAAACTGAAGAGACAGACAATACAAATGGTAACCAAAGAGCCCAGAAAAACTTTCAAAGAGAATAGAAGTGAACTCCAAAGTTAAGGTACATCAGTGTCAAATCATACCATCAGTTGCTTTTTTTGCCAAAGTGCACTTAATGAAAGATGACCGAGGGGAAAAGACTGTTGAAAGCAAATCATAAAAAAGCAAGCCAGCTTCTAAGACAATGTCCTTTGGAGAGATGAAGCATACAAAGAAATGAACATTGTACCTACTGTGAATCACAGAGGAGGCTCGGTTATGTTCTAGGGCTGCTTTGCTGCATCTGGTACAGGGTGTCTTGAATCTGTGCAGGATACAAGGAAATTACAAGACTATTAAGGCATTCTGGTGCGTAATGTGCTGCCCAGTGCACCTGAGACAGCTGGACTTTAATTAATTTTCTATTTAATTTGTTACTTTATTTATAGTAAATTTAATGAAAAATCTTATAATGTACTTTTAGTTTTGGGCGGACATGTATGGTTTTTGGCGCCAGCGCACCATTTTTTTTACGTGCATTAGTAGTGAAGAATGCTTCTGTATCTATGAACCTGTTCTACTGCAGGTCATAGATTTAGTGCTTTCTAGCTACTTAGCGACAATTCTGGCTCAGGTAAACAAAGTGGTGTACCTGTTCCAGCAGTAATGCGCTTGGATTTTCTGATAAACAGTTATAAATGTGTAGAATTGTATGGTTGTAGTGCAACCTAATGCCTAATATTTGAGTGTGCCTTATTAAAAATCTAGCAAACAGGGCTGCGTCAGTTTTCGGGCTGAAAAGATGCCAGACTTCTGGCGCAGCCCTGTACATACATGTTGCCCTATGTGTTACTAGAATTTGAAGCAGAGGAATCAAGAGCAAGTGTTAAATTGTGAACATTTTGCTTATAAAAGAAAAGTGTTACATGTCACTTGTGTACAGTATTGTGCTGATCTTCAGTAGCACTGCATAGGCTCGGTGCCCCAAGCTGGAGTGCTGGCCAGCACATGCGCATTGTGCTTAATTTTCTTGGCCAAACTTATTTAAACTATAATTGTACAAGTTGTAGCACCTTGATGCTATTTTGTAGGTTTTGTTGTTTGTGCTCTGGAACTTGACCTTGGGGCTAATATCCCGATTCTGGGGAGTGTCGGCCCGGGTTGCTAGGGCCCACCAGAGAAATTGATTTTAGGGACCCACTGTGCCTCCCTGCCTCCACCAACTGTACGTTATCTCACCCGGTCTCGCTTTAACTTGGGGCGCTGGGACTTCTGAGTCTCCCTCAACTAATTGCAGCATGAAACTGGGTAGTAAACATAAAAGGTCTAAAGATATATGCCCCCCCACCCTAAAAGATATACTTGTATATATGATATATACATATATATTTTATATATATTATATATATTTGACACTAAGTGCTAAGTATAAAACCACTAAATAATGGTCATAAAGTTCCCAAATAACATTCACTAACAAATCCAGAATCCCAAGGTTATTACCAAAAATTCCACTAAGATCATATAGCGCCACACCATGACCACATAGCACCACATAATGACTGAATACTACCACCAGAGCATGACCACATATCACCACCACATAGTGACTGAACAATACCATCAAATAGTGACTGAATAATACCTCAACAAACACCAAATATCTCAACCACATAGTGACTGAATGATTCACAATACCATTACTGAATATAAACCATTACACTACAAAACAATATTAATGCCATCCATACGTGGTAGATACCAGTTGTAGGCATGCGCTCTGCACACATATAAGTGAATACAGTAAATTTACATGCAGGAACTCACCGGAGACGTCTTTTCTGATGAGTCATTCTCTTCTCTGACAAGTTATTTTCGCTCCCTTTTCTTCTCCATTTGGTCCAGACTGCCCCTGCAGAATTTAAGACACAGACATTTCAGACGCCTCACTTTTCCAGCACTTCGTTACCATTTCCCACCTACGTACAAACTCCCCATAAATAGTGCCCCCAGTGGTAATAATGACCTGCTTGTGCCCCAAACAGTAAAATTGCTCCCGTTTGTGTACCAAATTTTCATCTTTTTTGTCCCCATATAGTAGGTAAGTAAACCCCGAATATAGTAGGTAGGTACAACCCCCAAAACTGGTTAGGCAGATAGGTAAACCCCCTTCCAAGTAGGTATTTAGGCCCCTGGTTAGTGTTGATTGAACTGTTCTAGAAAAGTTAAGTTCTAGTAGAATTTCTTGAATTTTTAGAACTCGAACCGAACCGAACTTTTTACTGTTCGTTCAAGTAAAGTTCTAGTTCTAGTTCGACACGCCATTTTCAGTTTAATTTTCAGCAGCTTTCTGCACTTTTGTCGGCCATCCAATCACCTTTCTTCACTTTTAGCGAACATCCATTCAGTGTCAAAAACGTCATCACTGAGGTGTAGGACTCTCATTGGCTGCTAAAATCACATGACCATGTTATATATATTTCACTGTATTATCTTGTTAATGCCATTTTCAGTTCACTCTCTGTACTGTACAGATTGCTCTTAGTTAGTTAGATAGCATTTTCCTCTCCATAGACAGCAACAGTTAGGGAGTTTGCTATTGCTGGCTGCATCTTTCCCACACCCAGAAGCTGTTATTTGGCGACGTTTACAGGCTCACATATTGCCTAACTCTCATATTCATGGATCTATATTATACAGAGTGCTTGGATTTGCTAACTCATACTCAGTGCCCAAAAGTTCAGTTTTTGCAGTTTTGGGGGTTCAGTAAATGTATAACACACCATCTCCAAATCTCCTATGTTTCAAAGGGGCTTTTGGGCCCCCTCAGGATGCAGGGACCCGTAGCAGCTGCTACCGCGGCACCTCCTATAGCTACGCCCCTGCTTGCATGCTATCCTCATCTTTTCAGTTAGCCATTAAAAGGAATGAAGTATTTTAGCCTCTCAATTTTTTTCTGTCACTCTTAGAGCCAAATTGTCTCCACTAAGTTGTTCCACATATCCAGTTTACTGTTATGGATGGTAATTCCAGCTTCTCCTCACCTGTATAGGTATAAAAATTAATCAGACCATCTTCTCCCGTAGACTTTAATGGGGTTCAAAGTTCGAGTTCGAATAGAACTTCGAACCGAACTCACAAAAGTTCGAGGTTCTAATCGAACTAAAACTTTTTACTGTTTGCTCAACACTACCCCTGGTAGTAGAAATAAAGGCCCCCTGTATGAAGGTAGCCACTTGTAGGCAGGTAGATATATATGAGCACCTGTAAGTAGGTAGACCCCCTGTAGAAATATACAGCCCCCTGTAGGCATATATGCTCCCTGAAGGTATATACAGCCTCTTGTAGGCATAGAAATGTCCTCTGTAGGAATACAGAGGCCACTGTAGGAAGGTAGCCACTTGTAGGTAGGTATAAAAACCCCCTCAAGGTATAACACTTGTAGGTAGGTACAGTAGATATATAGAGCACCTGTTAGTAGGTAGACTCTTTGTAGATATATACAAGCCCCCTATAGATATATATGCTCCCTGCAGTTATCTACATGCTCCCTGTAGCCATATACAGCCACCTGTAGCCATATTACTGCCCTCTATTAAGTATATACATGTCCCCCTATAGCTGTATACTGCAATCCAGTAGGTGTATTACATGCCCCTGTGGCCATATACTGCCCCCTGTAGTTATAGACATGCCCACTGTGCCATATACATGTCCCTGTGCCATATACATGCTCCTTGTGCCATATCCATGCCCCTGTGCCAGATACATGACCCCTGTGTCACATCCTGCCCTCCCCCTGTGCCATATACTGCACCCTGTGCCAGATACATGTCCCCTGTGCCATATCCATGCCCCCTGTGCCATATCCATGTCCCCAGTGTCATATGTATGCCCCCTGTGCCATATACTACCCCTGTGTCATATACTGCCCCTTGTGCCAGATACATGTACCCTGTGCCATATCCATGTCCCCTGTGCCATATCCATGTTCCTTGTTCCATATACTGCCCCCTGTGCCATATACCCTATCCATCCTGTACATTTCAAGCACCCAAGAACACTAGCACTAAACACTGGGGTCAATTTTTAATCTCTCACCCTTCTTTTTAGAATGGATACTGAACCCTGCTTCCAGCTGCACTTAATAGTAACTCATTCAAGAATCCAGTTTCAAGTATAGCAGACAACATAATCTTAATGACTTTACAGTTCTTGTACACATTAGCATTTCAAGGGCCCGGGGGTTTCACCTGGGGGTCAGTAATAAACACTAAATTGACTCGCGATTACGAGCTTAACACGTTTTACAATAATTAATCAGGGGAAATTAACATCTAGAAATGGACGAAAGGGTTATTCCTGACATTACAGAGCTGCAGACCCCAACGAGTTACTCGCCTAATTCAGCATAGACACACTTTCTGGTTTCGATTTTACATCCCAAGGTTAGCCCCCTTGGTGACGATAGGGAAAAATTAATAAATTTAGTCAAAAAATTCTATTTTTTTCTAAATCAGGGTTAAAAGTTTTGCAATTTCTGGTTTTTTTAAATAAACAGAAGCTTGTGTCCTTGTTTTTTTGGGAAATCTCAGACACAGAACCCTAAAAGTGTAAATAAGGGGTTATTTTGGTTATCAATGACAAGCGTCTAAAAATTTTTAGGGACAAAATTAGTGCCATGTTATTCTGTTGTGTGCAGTAGAATCACTGACTTTTTGATATCTCAAAATCTTATGTCATGCAGAAAGCAGGCCAAGAATAATTGAATAATCAGAAATTAGGGTGTGTTTTTAGTCGCCTTAAAGACTTATTATGATTATTGAGATGTTTTATAAATGCAAAAAATAATTTAAAGGCGTTGCTTAAAAGAAGACTAAAGGTATTATTCAATAAAATTTTATCTGTTTTGCATAAACCCCCGAAATTTTTAAAAAATGTTGCCAAGCTTTTAAAAGGAAAAGGGTACACCAACATTTTTTGGAAATGTCTTTGTTCTTTTTAGATATATGGACTACCCTCTTGGTTAAATTTTAATTTGGACACCGCACAAAAAAAAACAGGGAGATCCCCTTACCTTTTTTCATACCCCCCAGGGGGAAAGGGCCCTATGGGACAGGATGCAAAAATTTTTTCTTTCCCCAAAAAACTTGGCCACAAAAAACCCCTGAAAAACCCTCCCGGGTCTTGTCCGCTCCAGGGACCACCCAACACTGGAAAATTTTCGTTTTAGGACCCCAGGCACAACTAACTTTCTACTATTCTCCCTCACCTTGGTCACACAAGGGTGTTTCTAGGGTTTAAATGCTTAGATGGTAAAGCGGGGGGATTGTTTGGGGGGGCAAGAATTAATTACAATTAGGCAGAATGTATAAAAAATGAAAGGTATATTGTAAAGGGGTGGAGGGGATCTTGGACCACCGCAGGGATGGCGTAAGCCCACACCAGGGAGTGGAATCTAGTGGGGCCCGTTTACCGAGCCCGCCGCAAAGCGGGATGGATTGTGCGGCGGGAGTCCACCCGGGCATCCTTTTGGGGGGGCTTTCTGCGGTGGCGGCCCAAGGGTTTGGCGATACAGAATGGCAGCAGGCTCGTAGTCCGGGGGACAGGCAAAAGGCAGGGCAGGCGGGGCAAGGTTGGGTCGGTAAAATAAGCCAATGGGGTTGGGGGACACGTAGGGAAGACAAGGCTTTCTGGAACGCTTTCCCCAAAAGGCATTGCACTAAAATCCCGGGG
>JAODAL010039878.1:0-37537 GCA_025379985.1 Phyllomedusa bahiana
AAAAAAATGCACCAAAACGCCCCGTGTGAAAGCCCCAAAGGGATGTTCAAAGCTTTTTTAAATAATTTTTATCCGAAAAACAATTCAAAAGTGCTTTTAAAAAGATCCAAATACCCAAAGCGTGTGTTTTTGTATGGTTTTGGCCCTGAGCAGGATCACACCCTATAGTTTTAAAAAAAGGGGGTTCCCGCGTTTTTGGGATCAAGAATGACATGACATTCTTTAAATGGCCCGAAAGAGATAAAAAGACAAAGAAAAACCCACGCGATGCATGTTTTAATTGGAAGAAATTTAAAAAAAATGAAAGTTGTGAAAACATCCAAAACACAAAAAAATGCTGTGGAAAACTTAAGGTAGGTTCACATGGTTTGGGGACTAATTACCCCCCGCATTTTACCCCGTGTGGGGGGGGCGGGAGGGGGGAGGGGGGGGGGGCACATTCCCCTGCTATAGTCATTACAGCGGCATATACCCGCTAGAGAGTGAATTTCAATTATCTCCCCCCCGGAAATTTCGCAGTAATGTTGTACTTTTCTTGCTTTATGTTCCCTGATTTTCCCCCCCTTTTACTTCCAACTATTCCCCTGTTAAAGGGGTTTTCCCACGAGTTGGACGTGGGATCCTCCAAAAGGGGTATTTAACCACTTTTTAAATATATGTCTTAAAAAATAAAGCCTGGAGATCTCAGCCGCTAAGTCCCCCTTAGTTCCCGAAAGTTTACTAAGACACGACCCGGACATTGACAGGAGCTGATTGGCCGCATTGCGTTTTGGGTCATTCTTTTATGACATGGAAATAAAGGACTTGCAAGGGGGTGTGGAGAAAAAAATGAATCAGCCTGGTCTTTTGATAGAGAATCCATGGTTGTAAAAGTAATTTTTGGTAAACTTGAGACTCTCCCCCGCTCTGGGTCTTGTCACCACCCCCCCTTCCCCCCCCTGATCAGCTGCCTGGTTAATTTTCTCTCCAAGAGATAAGAGGGAAAAAAATCCCCTTTTTTTTTAATTGTGACCTGGTAGTTTTTACCTTTTTGTTTTTTTTAGTGTTTGTTTTGTCTGGTTTGTGTATTCACCCCTTTATTATTGCGTCTTTGGTTGGGGGGACCTTTAAGGAGTCAGGACCCCCCAAAAGGGGGATGTGGGTGGGGAAAGCGTAGGGCCCAAAATCCGCGGTTTAATGGGGGCCCCGACCGGGTTCCCCAAATTGTGTACTGTATCGCGCATATCTATTTTGGGGGTTGTATTTTTTTTTGCTTTTTTTTAGCTGTTGTTTTTATATATATATATATATAAATATATAATTAATTTTTTGAGACGTGCGGGGAGTGGTGGCGGAAAATATGTTTCCCCCAAAAATGCTGTCCCATGGGCCTTAGGAAAAGGTTTTGGACCCCGTGGTTTACCGAGTGGCCTGGGGCCGGTGAAAAGGGGAAACCGACATTTGTCTGTGTCTAGTATGCAGTTATATAAGCGGTTCCGTCCAATTTATCCGGGGGGTTTTTGGAGTGGTTTAAAAGCCCGGGTGGGTGGCCCCTCCCAGCACCAGGTGAGGTGGGCAAAGGCCCATAAAGCCGGAGTCCGGCCCTTATGGCTGTGGTGGTTTTCTGGGCCTATTGTAAGTACTAGGTTGTGTATTTGCAATTTGCCCCCGGGTCAGATTGTCCCCGGTATAGATGGACTATATTGTGATAGTTAGCCTCACCGAGCAGGTTTTGTTTTATGTTTTTTAGCCTGGAGTTTGGAGTTTTGTTTTGTTTATAATAAAAAAAAACCAAAGGGACAGCCCCGGACTTGAACTTTAGGGGGCACTTTTGTCTGTGGAAGCCCCGCCTGCTACTGTCGGACGTGATCCCTCAAAATATTTTAAATTGTAATATATTATATATATATATATTATTTTTAATTTATTAATATAATGTTTAAAATTTATAATATATAATTTATATATTCAACTAATACTGTGTTTTATTTGTTTTTTTGCTTTGGTATGTTTCCCGTCAGTGCCTTCAGTAGACCGCCCTGTTTACAGTTTTTTTCATATATATTTTATGTATGTTAGTATAATAAAGTTTTGTTTTTTATAATTTTGGGTTTTTTTTTTCATTTTGGTGTTTTGCAATTTGGTTACCCTTGTATTTTTTTAATTTTTTTGGGCCCTTTTCTTTAGAAATTATATGGCCAGTGGGCCCCAAATTTGGTTATTTGTGAGGGTTCCATAATTTTGGTTATTTTTCTCAGCCTCTGTTGTTATGGGTCATTTTTATGGCTTTATCAACATTTGTCCCCCCTTTGCTGTTGGTAAAAATTGATGGCGCAGAAAAAAAAGAAGTTGATCCCAAAAGGGTTTTTTATGGGAAAACAGTTTCCAACGGCATTTCAATTTTTATTTGAAATGGGAGCTAGCGTGGTCGGGACAAAAGTGCCGCCTGTGTCTTGAAGTAAAATAAATCCCCTGAGGGGGGCACCACACGGGCTTTCCATTCCTGGGTAATTTTTTTAAAATTTGGGGATGTTGGCAACTTTAAAAAAATTTTTATGTCCAAAACGTGTGTCTGTAGATCTGAATTCTCTTACATTTTTTTTTATATTTATTGGAAAATGGTGATTCCAGACATAAACCGCTGCCCCCCACACATTGTGGAAAAACTTCAGTATAGTATAAATGCTTTTTCCCCAGGTACTTTTTATATAACTAACAATATGTAAAAAAAAAAATTGGGGAAAATTTTTGATGCAACTTTATACTGTATTTTTTTTTAAAATTTTTTGACAATGTTTTTGCTTTCTCTTCGAATTAAATGGTCAGTGAATGGGTCACTGAGAATGAATTCTTTTTTTATACCAGTGGTTTATAAATTTTGTATGTTGATAAAAAGTCCAAAGGGGAATTTTTTTCTTTTTTTTAGAGAGCCCCCAAGCTGGGTTGGAGGTTTTTTCCCCAGGGGATGCCCCAGGGAAAGAAAATATGTAAAAAGATGGTTTTTTCTGATTAGGGTTTAACATGTAGGGAAGGAATTAAGAAAATTTTTCTAAATACTTTCTTTTTTTGATTTTTTTTGGTAAAAGATGAAGATTTTATCCCCCTTAGGCACAAAGTTTCTTGGTTACGACATTTTCTCCCCCCTCTTCCCTGCTCTCCTTTTTCTCTCATGTCTAAGCTGCCATTAGTCATTCACTTCAACCATGGTGAATCTCCTCCCACAGATCTAATCTCTAGCTCAGAACTTTGAAAACCTTCTTTAGCAATAAACACTCTTTAAAGTCCTAGGCCCCTTCACTTGTTGCAGAGTAAAAAAAACATAGGGCAGCAGAGGATTGGCTTCACTGCTATAGACCCCCCCCCCCCAAAACCCGATACCTTGTGATTCTAAAGTGGTGTGGTGTGAAAGATTGAACAATCCCTTTAAAAATTCCCTCCCGAGGAAGAAAGCTTCTCTTTAGTAACTATGGGGGATCTTAAGTCAATTTTTATCCTTTTAAAAACCCTTTAAAATGAAAAAGAAATTTTAGCTGATCCCGAATTTCTCTGAAAGGTCACCCCTGTAGCAGCTACCTGGGATCTTGCCCTGTTAGGTAAAATTCAAACCCGGTAATTAAGGGCTAATAGCCCCGCAAATTTGCCCGGACTTTTGGGGGCTCGGACTCGGCAAGTTTCTTACCAACGACATCATTTGTGGTTAAAAATAAAAAAGAATGGGTTTTGCCAAGCAGTTTTTTGGCCCCTTGGCACCCCAACGAACAATTTAAATAGACCCCTTTGGGCCATTGTATAAACTGTTAGGGGGTTTAAGATTTTTTTTTTGCCATAGCAACCCTTAGAGCCATAGTACCCAATCAGATCAGCCCATAGCAACCCCTCGGGCTCCCCTTTCATTTTTTTCGAGCACTATATGTGAAAGGGGCTTGTTGGTTTTCATAATGAGGCCTTAAAGGGGTTTTTTTTCACTACAACATCCAAAATTGTAATATGGGGAAATAAAAAAGCCTTTTTTCAATTTTGGGTTTTCACTACCTAAATCATTTTTAAGAATATTAGCTAATCTGTGAGTGTCTACAGAAAATTGAGTTTGTGCGTGATTTTTGGCTTTGCACCCCCCTCTTGTCCCTGCCGGCTTTCAAAAGAAAATGAAGCTCGCAACCAGGTGCGCTTGTTTGAAGAATTTGGGAAGCTGATTTATTCCCCCCATCCATTAACAACATATAGTCTTTTCTCCCCCATCCCTATAACACCCATATAATATACTCTCCCCCCCCCTATAACAACATATAATACACTTTGCTCCCCCCTATAACAACATATAAATTTCACTCTGCCCCCCCATTAAAAAGATAAAATACATTTGCTTACCCCCCCATATAACCAAAAAAATCACTTGTCCCCATAAACGCAATAAAATAACTTTCCCCCACCCAAAAAACAGTAACAACCACATGATAAACTCTGCTCCCCCCCCCATATAACACAATGTAATACACTCCTGTTTTTTCCCTCCCCCCTTTATAACATTAAAAACAACTGTTCCTCCCACCCATATAACACACATATAATATAGTCTGCTCCCCCACCCATATAACACATAAAATTTACACTTGCCCCCCCACCCTAAAACACACCCTACACCCCCTTCTCCCCCCCATTTTTTAAAAAAATTTTTTTAAAAATACTCTGCCCCCCAAACCCTCATATAAAACACCTATAACACACTCTCCCTGGGACAAAATTTAAAAGATTTCCTTTCTGAAAAATTTAAAGGGGCTGTATGTATAACTTTTTTAAACAATGCAGGGTTCGGGCTATACGGAGCTTGTGGAGGGGGGTTTAAATGCCCCTCCGGCCCATGAAACGGGCAACTAAAGGAGGTCTGCGGGAGCTGTGACATCCTCTCTCCCCCCCCCCCATGCTAAACACAGAATGAGGACTGGGGAGGGAGAGGGCGGGGAGGGGTGGGAAAATTTTCCACCAGTCTTCATTTAGTAAAGGGACAACCCTTACGGGGAGAAGAGACTTTGTTTGTCCCCGGGGGCCCCTGTGACCCCCCATCTCGGGTGGGCAGGCACATCCGTGCCCCGCTTTGAGGGGGCCCCGCAACCCGATAGGGTTGCGGGGTGCTCGGCCCAGGGGGAAGTTCCCCTTTTAAATTCCCCGGCCACCTCCTGCGGTAGCCCTTGCCCCACCACCCGGGCCCCCCGCTCCCTAGGGCAGGGCCTCGCGCCGGCAGGGGTTAATTTTTAAAAGGGCCAACGCCCCGGTAATTCATTATTGCCCCCCCGTCCCCCTTTTTTTAAGGGCCTGCCCCTTCCGAGTCTTGTCCCGGATCTTTAGGCCTTTAAAGCCTATTGAGAAACCGTTCCTGGGTTTGTTCTAAATTACCGTTTACTAACCGTTTCCCTTCCATTCCTCGACCACGAATTTTGGCCTCCTGTTGACCTTCCTGTTGTACCTCAAACCACGAACCTGACGCCTGCCTGGCCCCAAACCCTGCCTGTCCCCACTACAGCCTGCCTTCCAATGTTTTTACATTTCCAAAAAAAAGCTTTTGGGTTTTTGGCCCTTTCAAAAAAACTTTTTTTAAAAAAAACGCACAAATGAACATGGTTTTGGCCCCTTTCCATATAACTTTCCCTTTTTCAAAAAAAAGTGTCACACAAATGGACAAAGGGGAAACTATCAAAAAGGCCCATAGGAATTTTGGAAAAATTTTTTATTTGCTAACTAGAAACAGGGAAAAAAAAATTTTTGAGGTTCTTAGTTCACATTTTTTGGCCAAAAAAACTTACGCCCCTTTCCGAACTTCCCCGGGAAACCCTCAGGCAAGTGGGCCAACCTTTTTTTTTTAACCCTCTCTTTTTGGGTTCCTGTTCAGGACCCCACACTTCGGGGAGCGAAGGTACCTGCTTAAAAGCACACTGCACTGATTTAAAACCTGAGAAAGTGGGTGGGGTGCAAAAACCAAAATGGAGTCCGCCACTCCTCCCTTACATAAAGTCAAAAACAGCATTTGGTTTTGCACATCAAAAAAACTTTGTGTAAAAAAAGGCACAAATGCACACTGGTGTGGCAGCAATACATATAGACATTCAAATTCAAAAAACAGTGGCACACTATGGACTAAAAAAACAAAAAGGATATAGGAATTTTGGAAAAAGCATTACTGCTAACTAGGATACATGTAAAAAAAATTTGAGGTTTTTAGTTCACACTTTTGGCCAAAAATGCTTGTTCTTTTTGATAGTTTCTTTAGTCCATAGTGTGCCACTGTTTTTTGAATTTGAATGTCTATTCCAATTTTGTACCACGCTACACCTCGGCTGCCTCCGCAAGCAAGTCATGTCAGGGGTAGCAACCTGGTAAACTCCCTCCACAGCAAGTTCATCCCGCTTCACGGCGGGCTCCGGTGAAAACCGGGACCTACTTAGATTCTGCTCCCTGGCGTGGCTTACACCATCGCTTGCGGTGGTCCAGAGGATCGACTACCTCCAACCGTGACACCCGCCCCTGGATTTGAAGCTCTAAGACAGAGAGAAACAGCTCATATCTGCGAAAACCTGTGGTGACACAACTCCTTTGAGTGTTTATTTTGATATAAAATATGTTAAACAAGTTTTATTAAAGGGCTTTTCCTATGTGGCTGTTTCACAGAGTCTGCTCATCACAGCCAGCTTCAGTCACCCACTTCCTGTTCAGACTGTGGGTGGTTCTACAGCAGTGACTGACATAACAGCTCTGCTGTTCCTAGTTGAGCCTGTTAGAGAGACATTGGTGATGGAGGGATTTTAATAGCAGGACACAAAGCTACACAGCTCTAAAGAGTTAAAGTTTGTTAGTAAGAAAGATAGACAAACTCATATGCTGATAAGACCCAGAAGGGATTATAGCAAAGAGAGATGGTCGGTAACTAGAGAAAATTGTATACACAAGCAGGCGATAAGAACTGTTCTAACTCTAAAATGAAGCAAAATCAGAACGACAATGTATTTGATAATAGTCTTTTTATACTTTTGCCTAGATGTTTAAAGCTAATTAATTTGATGAGATTCTCTCCAAATGTGCCTAACGTGGCCAATGTTTGTTATATACAGGTTTTATGTACAGCTGTGTAAAAACGACATACATCTCTATATGGAGATCAGGGTCATACACAGAAATCGTAAGACCCGATAGCAAAATTCACTTGTGTGTAGAGGAGAGCTCTGTTTCTTTGACTACATAAATAATAGGATACTGGCTGCATTTGGACAACACTAGGGGGAGCTGCTTGCATATGGATTTTGTACAGTAGTATTAATTTGAATGGGAAGTGTTTGCGGTACTATCTGTATGCAGAGAGCTACGGTAGTTTAAATGGCAGTTGCAGGTGGCTATTACTGTGTCATAGAAACCTGTGAAGCATTTCACAAGGGGTTACCACCAACCATGGACCCAATAGCAGTCTTATGGTGTTGTTTTTGTGGTATGTATGTATGTGACCCATCTATGCAGAAAGGCTGGGTCAACATATGTCTGGAAAATCACAGCTACCAGAGATGCGAGCACCATATGTGCTCATCCGGAGCCCATCCAGAGCTCCACAGACTAAACTGGGGCATAGGCTTCATAGGTGAACTAGGCTTCAAGCAACCATTTATGTGCAGGCAAAGCCATGCTGGAAGGTGACTATGGAGAACTGTCAGACATATGTGAACCCTGCCCAAGATATGTTGAATATGGTGATTCTGTAATGGACACCAAGGTCCACATGTATGAAATGGTTTTGGTCTAAAACTCACTTTTTTCCCCAATTAAATCTATGGGGAAAAAAGTGAATTTTAGATCAAAACCATTTCATACATGTGGCTCCAAGTCTGGGTGGGACAAACTTATTAATGGCAGACTTTTTGAGCATCTCATATCCAGCCGTTGAAGTAATGGACATGGATGTTTTGGATATCTTAAATTTTCCTATTTTTATATCAAGCTCCTGTTCTGGACACTGCTAGAGAAAAATCAGCCCCTGTAGCCGTTGCCTGAGACGTGCAATGTATATTTGTGGCTTGGCGGTGTAAAATTGATTTGAAGAGTAAATCATTCAAGTAATGAACTGTTTCCCCGATATAATTTATACATTTGTTTTGTATGTTAATACCCGAGCGGAGCTGAGCTGTATTTTTATTCAGCAAAAGATGAATATCTGAGACCGGAGCTCGATTCGTATAAATAATGAAGTTTCAAGCCTCTCTCCTTTCTTAACAGATTCTTTTAATCAGTGTTGTTCAGTGGTTTATATGCATAATACTCTCCATTCAGAGCAGCAGTTAAAGGGGAACAGATCTCAGTGTAGTGTGCCAAGAAAAAATTAAATTGGGAATTATGTCCATTTAGTATGTATTGAATCTGGAAACAGTATATGCTCCAGTCCTCTGTAGTGCTATTTTATTTTCATTATATCTATACAACTAACTTAAAAGGGAACTCCAGCAATGAAGAATTGGTTTCTAGTGAATAGTTTCATGGAATGAAATACCCGTTTGCGTTTCACCCCAGGCCCACAGTACTTCAGGCGTATGCACCTTTCTTGAAATGCCAGGGACATTTTGGAGCATCAGGCACAATTACTTCAAAGGCAGTTATAGATGTGTATTAGATGTAGTACAGTAGGAATGTGTTTATTCTAATCATGACTGCAGGGCGAGTATATACCTCTTGCTGCTTTACCTGAGAGATCAGACTACTCAAGGTTTGTTTTTGACTATTACTTTGGAGACACATAAGAGCTGTAAAAAGAAAACGCTAGGAAATATTGAACAAAAACTTGTGCACAACTGACCTCCAAAAATGTTGCTTTTAATGTTGTTCTCTGCTATGAGTAAGGGTGGTAATACACCTGAAACGCGTTAGCCATACCTGGCTATTTCATATGGAGGATGCTGTTGTGCTCAATTTTTTTTTTTCATCAATAAATTTTTATTGAGATTTTTCAAACATAAAACAATACAGACAGACAACCAATGATACAGTTATAATGAGCTATCGGATATTGGAACAAAAGTATCATGACGCTCAACAACAGTTATCCTTTATAGAAGTATGGACATAGTAATAATAGGAATGAGAATAGAAAAACAGAACATTTAGCAGGTTTCGTCCAATGAAATCCAAATGTGTTCAAAGAGCAAAAACAAAATATCAATGAGATCTCAGTTATTAAATGCTAAAATACACAGTCAAAGAGATGCAATATCCAAACATTGGCAATATTATGTCAAGATAATAATAAGTTTGACCAAAGAAGCATAACCTTACAGTCATGGAAACGGAGGTGATTCATGGTTGTCTACAACATTTAGTCCATAGGAAAACGATAGGTATCCTGAAAAAACATGAAAAGAACTGAGGAGGGAAAAAGAATTGAGGGAAAGGGATAGTGGTGGGAGGGAGGAGACTGGTCTACAAATCGGCAGCCTGATGAAAATCCAGTCAAAGTAGATAAATTAAGCTGTAGAAAGGGTTCCCTAGTCATGCTGGACCATGGGAAGAAAACTTAGATGCTTTACCTTACCCCGAATGATAGAATTTTTTCATAGTACAAATTTGTTGAAACTATTTCAGAGCCTACAGTTCTGTGTTAATGTGGGATTTTGTTATGTTAATAGGAACATGTAAATTCTGGGGAATCTGGACATTGTATTTGAGCAAATTTAGAAGAAAGTAGTATGATATCCCTCCAAAATTGCTGCAGAACTGGGCAGTGCCAGAAAGCATGTAAAAGAGAGCCCTGTCAGCCACATTCCCTCCAACATAGTGCAGAAGATGAAGGATAGATAAGTGTAGTGCTAAGAGATTTATTGACCATCCGGAATCCATATTGACAGTATCTCTTTAAGAAGATAGATCTTAATAGCTGTAAATTTTTAAGCTGTAAATTTCCTGACTCCTGGTAAATGTTAGTGAGAAACAGTGCATATTGACACAAAGGTCTGTTATCAGGGTCTCTCACATGACTCTGTCGTGGGAGCGCTGTACCGAGTCGGTGCCGTGTAAACAACTACTACCCAACAATGTTTAGGAAGAAATCATTGGAACGCAGGTGTTCATGGCTCTGGACTGGGGGTGTTCAGCATTAAGTGATGTATTTTTTCCAGTGCCAGGTAATCTCTGAAAGACTGGCCATCCTGATGAGTGGGGGCCTTATACTGGAAAAATACTGAGCTGTCAGCATGCGTAACACTTGGTTACGCAGGCATTTGTTTCAAGTAAGATATAAGCTGAGAAAGCTTGCTGTGAAGTTACAAGTAGCTGTACCTGTGGGCTATAGAGAGGACGCCTCGCCGCCACAGTGTAGTATCCAAGGAATATCTCTGTTCTTCGCTGGCCAGCTTATCCAGCTGATGTTACAGGATAGTTGATGCTGTTAAGAATTCCTGGGGTAACTGGGACCTGTATAAGGGGCCACACGTGCACGGTGTTGATCTCTGGCGATTCTCTCTACCTTTGCTGGCCCGTTTTTTACAGCTGATGCTGATAAGTGATGCTTATAAGAATCCTGATGAAGCTTTGACATATTAGTGTGATGTAAGTATTTGTAATCAATATTATGCGTGCTTTGCCTTTGTAACCAATATTATGCATGCCTTGCCTTTATAATCTATATTATGCAAAAGTATACACAATATCACACTATCTTCTTCTAGTTGTATGTAATCATTAAGTTATTCATATAATAAAGTAAAGCATTTGATGTTGCCTTCTTTAACCCCTTAAAGACCTTGGGCGTTACATCACGTCCAGGTCGTTTGGGGGGTTAAGCACCTGGACGTATGGATACGTCCTGAGGATCGTGCTGAAACTCTAAAGCAGAGTTCGCGAGATCGGCGCGGGGTGTTCAGCTGTTATATTACAGCTGACATCCCGCGAGCGTCGGCACCGACCCCGGATCGCTCCGGGGGGGGGCCGGTTACCCCTTAATTATCGAGGACGATTCGGGTCGCAATATAAGGGAATGCAGGAGGAGATCGCTCCTCCTGCGTCATCTGTCGGCGGCAGCAGCGCCACGGATCGGCAGGATCAGTGCAGACTCTGCCCTCTGAGAGAAGCACGGAAGGCAGTGAATGCCTTCCGGGTTGTCTGTGACGTCACGACGGCCCGGCGTGCCCTGTGGGACATGGACCGGCATCGTCCACTGACAGTTGTCATTGGAAACAGTCATTGCATCAAGCTATGCACTGATTCCTATTGAATGAGAGATCAAAGATCTCTCATTCAAATCCCCTGATGGGGAAAAGTAAAAATTAAAAAATGTGAAAAAGTGAATAAAAAGTGAAAACAAGTAAAAAACCAAACACGAAAAATAAAATAAAAAATACGTACCACGCTTTTTCCCCTTTACAAACGCCAATCGCCCAAAAAAGATCAAAAATAAATAATGTACCCACTATTTGGTATCGCGCATGCGTAACTGAACCTGCCTATAAATCTGTCATGTTAATTAACCCGTGGTGAACGCCGTAAAAAAACAAAAAAAACAATCACAGAATTAAGATATTGTTCATCCCGCAGCCATAAAATGGAATAAAAAGCGATCAAAAGTCTATAAACTCCAAAGTTGTACCAGTTAAAATGTCAGTTCATCCGCAAAAAAAGTCTCCTATTACAAAGCTCTGTATCGGAAAATACAAAAATGTATAGCTTCAGGAGATAGTGATGCTTAACTATAGTTTTACACACTAAAAAAACTGTTTCTTTTTTTTTAAAGTGCTTCAACTTAAAATAAATATATAACATAGGGTATCGCCATTAATCGTAGGACCCAAAGAGTAAAGCTAACTTATCACGGATACTGACGGTGAGCCTGTTAAAAAATAAAAATAAAAAACACTAACTAGGATTGCAGTTATTTTCTTCAATCCTGGCCTCCAAAAAATGGATTTAAAAGCAATCAAACGCCGTGTCCCCCCAAAATGATATTAATAAAAATGTCAATCCTCTCGCAAAAAAACAAGTCTCTACACAGTCCAAGCACAGAAAATGTAAATAGTATGGCTCTCTAAAACTATGGGATTGACAAAAACGTATTTTCCTGTTTGAATAAAAGTGTTTTTATTGTATAAAATGCAGTAAACATAAAAAAATATACAAATTGGGTATCGGTGTTATCGTATTGGACGCTGAGTAATGCTACCATTTCATATATACCGTACAGTGACGTATAAAAAATAAAAAATAAAAAACAATACCAGATTGCTGTATTTGTTCTAAAAACAGGCATCATATGACCACATAATGGTAACATAAAAAACTTCAACTCATCCCGCGAAAAACAAGCCCATACACAGCTCTGCACACAGCAAAAGAAAAAAGTTATGGCTGTCAGAATAGGACAACATAAAAACGCTATTTTTTATAGACGTATTTCTACTGTGTAAATAGTATAAAAACAGAAAAAACTATATAAATATCTATATCATTGTTAAGTGTAACGACCCCCATAGCTAAAGTTATCACATCATTTTACATGCACGGCGAAAGCTGTAAAAATGAAACTCAAAAACAAATGACTGAACTGAGTTTTTCCCCCATTTTCATTGCCCAATGCTAAAAAAAAACATGGAACACCTGTGCATCCAAAATGCACAGTAACACCCTAGATGAGATCCTGATGGGTGTTGATCCAAAATGGGGCGATTCTGGAAGGGTTTGCCCTGTTCTGCTACTGTTGGGGGCTTTGCAAAAATGCGACACGGCCCCACCAAACACCGCGTTCCAAAAGCCAAATAAGCTCTCCCTCCCTTATACGCCCTGCCATGCGCCACACAGCTGTTTACAACCCACATGTAGGGTATTGCCAAACTTGAAGAAATTGCTTAACAAGTTTTATGGTTCTTTTTTCCAGGATCCTTGTATATGTGAAAAATTTTAAGCTAAAATTGCAGATTATTTTAAAAAAAATTTTTTTTACTTTTCACAGCCTTATGCTAAAAAAAAAATTTGTGAATCACCTGTGGGGTCTACTATACTCAATGCACCCCTGGCTATTATCCTTAAGGGGTGTAGTTCCAATATGTTCGTCTTATTTAGGGGGTGTTTATTAAGTTTTAGCACCTTTGGTGTCCCCAAAACCTGAATGGGGCCTAAATAAAATCTTAATGAAAATGTGGACCTCAGGAGTCCGGTAGGTGCTCTCCTATTCTGGGGCTTTGGTTGAGCCAAATACTGCACTAGGGGCCATATGGGATCTCTCTTAAAAACGGCAGACCTGGGGAATTGATATTAGTTGCATTTACCTAGTCACATTTACCGTATTCCAGTGAATAATGGATTAATTTATTGAAAATCTGCAAAAAAAAGTGAATTTTGAAATTTTCACCTCCACTTTGCTTTAATTTCTGTGAAATATCTAAAGGGTTATCAAACTTCCTAAATAGTGTTGTAAACTTTAAAGGGGGTCTAGTTTCTTAGATGGCATTATTTATGGGTATCTAACATGCAGGCCCCTCAAAGCCCCCGCAGAACTGGAGGGGTTCCCTAAAAAAATGTATATTGCAAATTTTCTGAAATTGTGAGAAATTACAACTAAATTTCTAAAGCCCTCTAATGTCGTAAAAAAAAAAAAGACATTTAAAAAATGATGCCAACCTATAGTGGACATATGGTAGATGCTAGTTATAAACTATTTTGTGGTGAATAATTATCTGTCTTGCACGCAGAAATTTTGCAACTTTCAAAATAGATAATTTTTCCAAATTTTCAAAAATTTTTTGATTTTTTTCACAAACAAACAAGGATTGTATGGATAAAAATTTCTTACTAACTTAAAGCACAATGTGTCACGAGAAAACAATCTCTGAATCACATGGCTAGGTAAAAGTGTCAAAAAGTTATTCTCACATAAATGGACACATGTCAGATTTCAAAAATAGGGCTGGGTCAGGAAGGTCAAAACAGGCTGGGTCCTTAAGGGGTTAAAGCTGTATCCGACCCACACAAATAGTTGGCAAAACAATAAGTAAAAGCCGAAGGGGAGCATAGTACCATCTAGTTAAGAGTTTATGATACTGCTCTTTAAAGTTGGCCGATGCCCAGTGGAGCACATTGTTGATCAGAGAAAGAGTTTCCCAGTTCGTGTTTCCATTTTATAATGTCATCAGTTTTGATAAAGTCATAATTGCTAGTTAATACATTATAGATAATTTTAGAGATTTTTTGGGATTGAGAAAGTTTTTTTATTCAGCATAGAGAGAACTGGCGTTAAAATTTTTATTGTTTGTATAGAATTATTTTTGAAAAAGCGAGCAATTTGGTTATATTGGAAAAGGTATCTAAATGGTAAGTTGTAATTACCATTTTGGAGGGAAGGGTTGTGCTCAATTTTAATATGTACAATAAAGCCTTGAAATTTTAATGCCTCGTTTTTTCATCCTTGGTTGCCGTATCAACTCTCTTCACATTATAAGTCTGCATCACGCTGTCTCCAGGCGGGATTCGAGCACGGGCGGCCCAGTGACTGACAACCTTGGGTGAGCTGGCACAAAACTTTTCATTTTCTGACAACTGACCCCAGACAAGACTCTACAACAAATACAGAACCAGACCTGCCATGCTACAAAATCAAAGCACACAAAAGACCCCCATAATAATTACTGACACTGAAAAAGACCTCCAAAAATTACACAGAGCCTGTTATGAGAACCCCTTAATAAACATAGCAGATAAGGTTGTAAAAAATACACAAGTCCATGAAGTCCAACCTACAGTGTTGATCCAGAGGAAGACAAAAACCCTTATGAGGGGAATGTCAATTGTCCCATACAAGAGGAAAACCTTCTTCTCAACTTAATCCCTGAATCAACGTCCTATCTCCAGAATCTAGTGACTATAACTTGTAATGTTACCTTTTTTATGAAGGACATTTTAAGCCCTTTTTGAACTTGTTTAATGAATCCACCATCACAACCTTTTGCGGCAGTGAGTCCCATAGTGTAACCGCTATTACAGTAAAGAATCCCTTGTCTATAACGATGGTGAAACCTTCTTTCTTCTATAAGTAGAGAATGCTCCTGTGTAACTGTAACAGGTCTACAGACCTACAAACAATAAGCCAAATGCCCTAAGCAGATAGAGACCCAGACCAAAGCACCTGAATAGGGGGAGACATGGGGAGCCTGTTTCTCATGAGCACATTGGACTCCTGCCTCATAGCGCTGCATCATATTGTAACTAATAGACCTTATCGTTCCCTAAAGACACACATAAATGACACCACTGAAATCACTGTAGCTGTCACCACATTGCTGCCCTCAGAGAGAGCAGATTATTACTGTGGTGACAGGTTCTCTTTAAGTTGTCAAAGACTAATTTAGAATAATTCTAGTATAGTATTTGGTATTTGTATGTATCTACAGTTGAAACCAGAAGTTTCCATACACTGTATACAAAGACACATATACATGTGTTTCTCACTATCTGACATGAAATCAGAATAAACCTTACCTGTTTTAGGTCAATTAGGAACCAAAATTATTTATATTTGCCAAATGCTAGAATAATGAGAGAGAGAAAGAAAGATAATTGTTCAGACATTTATAACTTTCTGCAAATTGAAAAGTTTACATACACTAGGATTACTATGCCCTTAAACAATTTGTGACAGCCCATATGATGATATCATGTCTTTGGAAGCTTCTGATAGGTTTATTGGCAACATCTGAGTTAGAGACACACCTGTGGATGTATTTTTTTGAAGCACACCAGAAATACACTGCATCTGTGTGTAACTTCATGGGAAAGTCTAAAGAAATCAGGCAAGATATCAGGAAGAGAATTGCGGACTTGCACAAGTCTGGATCATCATTGGATGCTATTTCCAGATACCTGAAGGTGCCTTGTTCATTTGTACAAACAATTATACGCAAGTAAAAACAAGATAGGAATGTCCAGCCATCATGCCGCTCAGGAAGGGAGACGGGTTCTGTTTCTCAGAGAATAATGTGCTTTGGTTCAACATGTGCATATCAACCCAAGAACAAAAGCAAAATACCTTGTGAAGATGCTGTTGGAAACTGGTAAGATTGTGTCGTGATCCACAGTGAAATGAGTACTGTATCAAAATGGGCTGAAAGACCACTCTGCCAGGAAGAAGCCATTACTCCAAAAGAAACACATAAAAGCCAGATTAATGTTTGCAAATGCACACAGGAACAAAGACCTACATTTTTGAAAACTTGTCCTGTGGTCTGCTGAAACTAAAATCGAACTGTTTGACCATAATGACCATCGTTACATTTGGAGGAAAAGGGGAGAAGCTTGGAAGCCTAAGAACACCATACCAACTGTGAAACACAGGGGTGGCAGCATCATGTTGTGGGGTTGTTTTGCTGCAGGAGGGACTGATACACTTCACAAAATAGATGGCATCATGAGGAAAGAAGATTATGTGGCAATACTGAAGAAATATCTCAAGACATCAGCCAGGAAGTTAAAGTATAGCTTGGGTGAAAATGGATCTTCTAATGGACAATGACCTGAAGCATACTGCCAAACTGGTTACAAGGTGGCTTAAGGACAACCAACTCAATGTTTTGTAGTGGCCATCACAAAGCCCTGATCTCAATCTTATTGAAAATGTATGGGCAAAGCTGAGAAGGCAGGTGCGAGCAAGGCAACCTACAAACATGGCTCGGTTACACCAGTTCTGTCATGAGAAATGGGCCAAAATTCCTACTTACTATTGTGAGAAACTTGTGGAAAGATATCCAAAATGTTTTACCCAAGTCATACAGTTTACAGGCAATGCCACCAAATTCTAATGAAATGTATGTAAACTTTTGACTTTGCAGAAAGTAATAAAAATGCCTTAAAAATTCTCTCTCATTATTCTGGCATTTGGCAAATATAAATAATTTTGGTTCCTAATTGACCTAAAATGGGGAAGGTTTATTCATGTCAGATAGTGAGAAAAACATGCATATGTGCCTTTTTATGTAGTGTATGTAAACTTCTGGTTTCAACTGTATATACATCTCTGAGCCTGTGAGGCTTGAAACGTGTAAGCATCATTATTTTAGGTGAAGGAATAAAAGTAAAGATTTCCCTTAAAAGGAATGTACCATCAAAACATGACTTATTGTTTAGCTCATGTCTTATGCTAAACTCATTATTTGGGAATTATTGCTTATGTTTTTTTTAATTTTCCATATCACTTTCAATATTTTTAAAAGAAATTCTGCAGTTTTCATTTTGACCGCTAGGACTAGTAATAGTCTAACACTTCCTCTTCTGTAGAGAAAACTTTTCAGCAGTCTCCTCATCATCAGCACAGGCAGGGTTACACTGAAAGGTGGCACCAACATGTATAGATAACACAGGATCCACCAGTCACAATAAGAAATAGTCACGGCTCCACCTCTTCCGCACCCTATCCTATAGAAGTCAGTGGGTCTGCTCCTGTTCACAGGCTCCTACGTGAATGAAGCTGCTGTAAAGCATCTCTCTAAATGCTGTTAAAAGCAGCTCAGGCAAGAATGCTGGCCCCAAACAGAATTGAGAAATCCACAATCAGAAAATAAAAACAGCAAAGAAGAAAATAATATGGATCCGTGTCTTGTTTTTATTAGTAAAAAAAATGGTGATGGACTTTTTCTAAAAGACATCCATCTACAGCTGTAGTCCACTAAGTCCTCTCACTCTTCTCCTATTATTTAGATGTTCTTGAAGATGCCTTCCTGATTGGACTGAATTTATTTCTACCTTCTGACCTATTCTCTGCTTTCCTCGTATGTCTAACGTCCTTCTTTTTCTTCTCCCACTTTCTATCACTCAACATAGAAATACTATGATGGAATTCATTATCATTTCCCTATCCCACTAAACCCCCTTCCTAGATTTATCGATCACAGTCAATGGCCCACGCTTTCCCCTGTCCCACAAGTCTGCTGCCTTGGGATAATCTTTGACTCTTCTCTCTCCTCTAAAATGCATGTCCAAGTCAAGGGGCATAAGTAGAGGAATCAGAGCTTCTCTTTAATTTTTTCAAAGCACTATATGAAATGAAAGGGGCGCTCTTATTAGTTGCTATGGGCATCAAAGAATGTCTTAGACCTAGACAGTTTTAATACATGTGGACCATAGAGTTTACTGTGTCAAGGATCCAATTTTTATTGTATAGTAATATACTTGAATATGTTTTTACTAAAATTGTAATATAAACATCATCTAAATATAGAAAGTTTTAAAGACTACATTTCACAAAATGATTAAATTGGGAGGCATGCATCTCCACCTGAAAAACATTTCTCAAACCTGCTCATTTTTAAATTCTGATACTACAAATGTCCTCATCATCTTCTGGACTACTACAACATCTTTCTCTGTGGCCTCCCATCTAAATCTCTTGCCATCACTTCAACCCATCCTCAACTGCTCGGCTGATCCACCTCTTTCCTTGCTGCTCCTTTGCCTCTCCCCCCTCCCAATCACTTCACTGACTACCCACTGTCCAACGGATTCAGTCCAAATTACTAACCATGATCTACAAGGCTCTCCATAACTTGTCCTCTCCATATATTTGTGCCTTAATCTCCAGATACCCCTTCTCATGCAATCTGCCCCTCACTTTCTGTCTCCTCACTCCTCTCTTATAGATTGTAATCCCTCATGGGCAGGGTCCTCTCTCCCTCTGTTACAGTTGTTAGTTATTTAGTGTTACTATTGTACTTGTATAGGTCTTACGTTATGAATGTAAACCTTTTCAAACATCAAGCGCACTAAAAAGAATGGCGCTTTAAAATAATATTTAGATATTTGGGTTAATTTGGATTATATCTCCTTTCATTTTTATTATTACTATCAGATTGGTTATTTATACTCAATGGGTAAACTCTCTGTTTATACAACAAATACAGCCATAGACCCCCATTAGCCAGCATGGCCCAAGGAGTTACATTGGATTTTTTTATCTATATGGAATAGCACTGCAGACTTCCCTATTTCCTATAGATGCATGTAATACAAAAACATATACCACGGGCTATAGATTTTTTATAACATTGGAACCTATGCACCCAAAGGCTCCAATGCATATGACTTTCATCCATAAGAGATATCCATCTGATGTATACATAAGAGAATCCCCTGATGTACAGTATACCACCAAAGAATGCCACGAGACCAAGTACTAGAAGAGCCTTACTTTGAGGCACCCTGTGTCCACATAAATAACCGTGATATCGCCTTCCTCATAGGATGGTTGTTTTTGCTATGTTGATGTATGATGGTGTTTTTTGTGATCATTCTTTGCTCCTGTTATTGTCTTGGAGGAGAGAAAGTTATATTGGTGAAGCCTTTGATTAATAGGTTGTGCAGGCATCTTATTTCAGTTTCAAATTACAACTCGGACATAGACCGTGATTTATTCAGTTTGATGCCTGAAGACTGGTGGAAATTCTTCCATTTTTTTTAAGGGTTTATCCATCTTTGATATATGTAGAGATCTAGCTCTGTCCTGAATAGAAAACTGTATCCATACTGGAAGATGAACTGACCTCACTGCATAAAATCCATCCCTTCGAGAGAACTTTGACACATTGTCCGACTGATTTATTCAAGGAAGTTTTAAAAATCTGTATAAATCTCAGGGAAAAAAATGGGCAGAAATTCATGTGAACAAATTCTAAGTGTAACAGGAGAAAAGCCAATATGGACGGCAAATATTTTATTAATTGCAGCCACTAGATTAACATTTACCTACTTACTGACCCGACAGTTTACCCCCATTGCCATTGTGGCATGTGTCCTATGTAGTGTACGGCCCCGAAGGGCAAGGTGGTAAACGGGGTATACATAGGCCCCAGAGTTCTCGCTCAGGTATGGCGAGAGTAATACAGGTCACCAAGAGACCTGGCCTCGGTGGGGTAGAAGCCGTCACTTCGTTTATGTCAGCTGCATTAGGAGGTTGGCACATGTTTATCCAAGTAGTTTAGCTGTGAAAAAACAGCTTAGTCCGGGGCCGGCTTTTACCGGGAGCAGTCTAAGAGTTGGGTGGGTGGTTGCTCCCCCATGTTCCAGTGCCAGGGTTTTGTCTGGCTGTATAAGTCAGCTAGTCAGCTGACTGTGGGTGTGTCTGCAGTTACAGGCCAGGAAGCCTGAGAGGCTACTCCACAAGCCCCAAGCTACAAGACGGTAGTAAGGATTACTTTTGTTTAGTTAGCGCTCGGACGAGCAGGAGTTTATTTTGTGTATTATTTGCATTGACATATACGTTTTTGCTGCCATTCGCACAATAAACGCCGGACAAGAACCGGGCTTCTGCTACAAGGCTGACTGTGTCTCCATTTGCCCTGGGCCTTCGCTGTACCACCGAGCTTACCCCATTTGCATTTGATCCCTAGTGCGCAGGCGCACCCAGGTGGCTTAGTTTCCGCCAGTGTTCCGGAAGTCCGGGCCTTAGCGTCTGCGTGTCTATGCAACCACTGGGATCCCGGATGCGGAATCCACTACCGGGAGAGTTTGGAGGGCACGAACAGGTGAGCTGCTATTTTAGATCATTCATTGTCAGTATATATACATGCACCAGTTAACTGTTGTCTCCATGCCATGACTAAGGGTGTTTATTTACCCGAAACGCGTCTGCGGTAACTGGGATCGTATTATTTTTGTGCAATGCGGTGGGGGTGCTTCTGTCTTTGATTTTAAAGCTTTGGAATAAATACTAATTTTTATTGGATTTTGGAACCGCTGTGCCATTTTCTTCACTTCTATTGAATGCTTCAACGTCTTGCTCTGGACGGGACACGTGCGGATTACCATACAAAATAGTTGAGCTGACATTGTTTGCTTGTTTACCTTGCTTGGATTACAGAGCTAGTCGTGCTCACCCTATTTTCAATGCATTGAATTTATATTGTATAGTAGAAGTCACCTCCACCAGCATTTGCCAGGGGTTTTTGCTAGAATGGATGCCATTAACAGACAGCAGAAAGCTGCACTGGTATTTTCAAATGCCATTAGCAATACACCCAGATCCCCTGATGTTGCATCTAAACTGAAAGAATATGAGAAACTTAAGATCCAAGAAACCCGTGTCTGGTGGGACCACACCACATTGTCTAATTATATCCAACGGGACATGATCCCTCGAGGACTCCGCTTAAAGAAAATTCCCACTACCATTTTTTCTGCGGAATTTACAATGGAATGGAACCAAATTCTTTCTGCTTGTTCTTTGAACCTTATGGCACTTATAGTTAAATATGAAGAAAGTAAATTGCAAGAAATTTCTTCTGAAATTGCAAAAATCAAAGAAGATCTTCAATCCAAAATGGAGTTTAGCCAGTTTGATACCATGGAAAAACAAGTGGATGCCAATCTAGAAAAGATAGAGAGTTCCTTGATGGAGACCAAAAGGACTAAATTTCAAAGGGATATACACGATTACGAGCAAGACACAGTCTATGACTGGGGAGGTCGCAAATTTGATTCATCCACCCCAAAATCTATATTAAAACGCAGAAACCATCAAAATTCACAAGCTTATCGAAGACGTGTCAGCTTTGGTTCTATGGACTCAGGCTCTACCACAGATAACAACGGAGATTCCACTGATGATCTTACTTCAGATGTTGGTGCCCAAGCCTTGATCCATCCATCCAAAGGCAGAGCCAAAAAGGGAACAAAAAACGGAGGAGGCGGAGAGGAGGAAAGAAACATAGAAAAAACCAAGATGAAAACCAGACAGCTGCAGAACACATGAAATCAAAAGAGGACATAGATATTTTAAATCTTTTGTCATTTGAATTGGACACTACACAAATTAAAGTTCTGTCTTTGGGTTTAAATTTTGGGCTTAAAGTAAATTTTGATGTATTCTCAACACTTAAAGATATAAATTCATTTGTAAGATCTCTCACATTAAAGCGACACTTTACATCTATCCCTGAGGATTTAGCTGACAATAGCACACAGGAAAATGAGGAGTCATATGGGGTCATAAATGACCCAAGTAATTTAGAGGTGTGTCAGACTGTGAGGGATAACTCCAATTATGTGCCACCTACTGTTGAAGAACAACTATCTGTTCTGACCCTCCAAGAATTATATAGGGAATCATCTGACCCTACAGAAGCTGCCATACGCGTCTCCTCCCTCCCAGTAACTAACCGGGAATTTTATCCCATCCAATCCCGAACAGCAGGGATGGATCGTTTCCAAACACTGGTGGAGAGGGACCTGAGGATCCTAGCAAATACTGTGCCCCCAGATTCAAATGCCTCCAATGTTTCTAATTTAACGAGAGCAGAACGTCAGGCCCTCAAACAATTGAGAGATAATACAGAACTGGTAATTAAGATGGCGGATAAGGGGGGCACAGTAGTTGTGATGGATAGATCCACATATGTTCAAAACATGACATCTATGCTTTCAGACACGACTACCTATCGCAAACTAGCCAAAGACCCAACTAATCATTTCAAAACACAAATGCAGTCTATTTTGCTAGAAGGTGTAACTATGGGGGATCTTACTCAAAAACAGATGGATTATATTTTGGTGGAATGTCCTGTAACTCCGATCTTATATGGACTCCCAAAATCCATAAAGATCCATGTAATCCCCCTATGCGACCCATTGTGTCAGGCATTGGCTCTCTCTTGGAAAGATTGAGCCAATGGCTTGATGGTCTCTTACAACCACTAGTCCCCAAAATTCCTAGTCATTTACAGGACACTCGTGATGTCCTAAGTCGCCTCAATAACTTCATATGGGAACAGGACATGATGTGGGTTAGCTGCGATGTTGAGGCTCTTTATACCAGTATCCCCCATCAAGTGGCCCGTCAAGCATTGGACTTCCATCTCAATATGCACAGTAATTATTCCAAGGACCTTATTGAGTTTATTCTCACTGTCACTGATTTTCTGATGACACATAACTTTTTTCTTTTTGATTCCATTTTTTATTTACAGATCAAGGGGGTGTCGATGGGGGCCAAGTTCTCACCTTCCCTGTCCAATCTTGTCATGTCTTGGTGGGAGCTTGCCTACATCTACACCCCCCGAAAATCCATTTTTTCATTTTTTATTTTGGTATGGCAGATACATCGATGACCTCCTCTTTATCTGGAGGGGCGATGTATCTGCCATACCTTCATTCATGTTTTATTTAAACAATAATTTTTTCAATTTAAGGTTTGTGCATCAGGTCAGTGACAGTGATATCCATTTTCTTGACTTGGAATTAACAGGCATACCGGGACTTAATATTAAGACAAAAACTTTCCGTAAGGCCACAGCGGGGAACACCATCCTTCACCATCGCAGCTATCACCCCAAACACACTCACAAATCCATCCCGGTGGGTGAAATGACTCGTGCAAAAAGAAATTGTAGTCAAACCAATGATTTTTTGGTGGAATGTAAAAACATCACAAAAAGACTGAACAAGAGAGGGTACCCCTTCTGGACATTACAAAGAGCATCTGCTATTGTAAGCCACAAAACAAGGGATCAATTATTAAGCAGTCAAAATCCACAAACTTCTAAAAACCAAATTGGAAATAAAAGGAACACTCTGGTACTCAATTATAGTGCTCAGTTCCAACAAATTAAAAAGATTGTTATGAAACATCTATCAGTTTTGACTGAGGATTCCATTCTTGAGGGTATTCTTTCTGAAGGCACTCAGGTGGTTACCAGAAAGTCTTGCACATTAGGGAACCTACTATCTCCAAACTTGATTGTTAACAAAAGAACCAGCCGGAATTGGCTTAGACAGAAAGGTTTTTTCCGTTGCGGTTCCCACCCCTGCAGGGTATGTAATTTTGTTAACATTGGTAAAACATTTTCAAATAGCCAACAAACCAAAACTTTTGACATCAAAGAATACATAAACTGTAACTCCCATCATGTCGTATATTTGGCCCAATGTATAACATGTAAATTATATTATGTGGGTAGTACCACAAGAAAATTAAAAACTGGTGTTTTGGAACACCTCAATGATATTACCAATACCTCAACTCGTAACAGATCCCATCTTTCCAACCATTTTAGAGATATTCATGCAGGCAATTACAGAGATCTAAAGGTTATGGGGATAGAACGGATTATTAACCCAACACGAGGTGGGGACCTTAGCCGTATCCTCCATGACAGGGAGGCGTATTGGATTTTCATTTTAGAGACCACAGTACCCATGGGTCTAAATTTAAAACGTGAGTGGATGTTCCATTATTAACCTTTGTATTCAAGGGTCTAGATTTATTCTGATTCACATCCAACAGCCTAACACAAATTTCACCAGGATATAGGATTACACCATTCCAGTGACACATATAACTACCATCTCAATATATACAATATATTAACATCTATATTGGGGTTTGTGTTGGTTTGTGCTCTGAGGTTTTTTTCCCTTTCAAGATTGGTTTTTCTTTTAGGATCGTACCTTACTATATTTTGTTACCATGTCACTTTTTCTTTTCTTTTTTTCTTTCAGTGTATATGTTTATTGGTTATAATTGTCATTTTAACTGTTTGCATGCCATACAGCAGCCACTGTTCGTGCCCGTATCTGCTCTTATATTCTTTATTCTGGCCTTCCTTTAATCCTATAACGTGGTTGCTAGACACGCACAAAACACCAGCTGTCATCTTCTGTATTTTGATGCGTAAAGCGTTCTTATTAGCTGACACGATGGATGTCCATTATATTATGGGGCCAGTCACTGCATATTCATATGACGATACATACCTTTTTCTTAGCCCCAGTTGTGCTTCATTAGTGTTACTGACACTTGTATTACTTTAGCTGGGTGCTCAACAGACATGCGATTGGACCATAGCACGCAAGCATGTATAATTATCCCAGTCATTATAGCCTGGGTTGTCGAGGCTGCGGTGTACAGTTGCGCCATTACATTGTAGTCAGAAGCGGGGCTCCACCGGTTGAATAATGGATACATACGTGATCAGAGTCTAGTGCGCAAGCGCGCACAGCTATCATAGTTACAGCTTGTCTTTCGCATTGTATCCCAAGTGCGCACGCGCGCCCAGGTTTCTCAGTTTCTACCAGTGTTCCGGAAGTCCGGGACTTAGCGTCTACGTGTCTATGCAACCACTGGGATCCCGGATGCGGAATCCACTACCGGGAGAGTTTGGCGGGCATGAACAGGTGAGCTGCTATTTTAGATTATTCATTGTCAGTATATATACATGCACCAGTTAACTGTTGTCTCCATGCCATGACTAAGGGTGTCTATTCACCCGGAACGCGTCGGCGTTAACTGGGATCGTATTATTTTTGTGCAATGCGGTGGGGGTGCTTCTGTTTTTGATTTTAAAGCTTTGGAATAAATACTAATTTTTATTGGATCTCGGAACCGCTGTGCCACTTTTTTCACTTCTACTGAATGGCGAGAGTAATACAGGTCACCAAGAGACCTGGCCTCGGTGGGGTAGAAGCCGTCACTTCGTTTGTGTCAGCTGCATTAGGCGGTTGGCACATGTTTATCCAAGTAGTTTAGCTGTGGAAACACAGCTTAGTCCGGGTCCGGCTTTTACCGGGAGCAGTCAAAGAGTTGGGTGGGTGGTTGCTCCCCCATGTTCCAGTGCCAGGGTTTCGTCTGGCTGTATAAGTCAGCTAGTCAGCTGACTGTGGGTGTGTCTGCAGTTACAGGCCAGGAAGCCTGAGAGGCTACTCCACAAGCCCCAAGCTACAAGACGGTAGTAAGGATTACTTTTGTTTAGTTAGTGCTCAGACGAGCAGGAGTTTATTTTGTGTACTATTTGTATTGACATATACGTTTTGGCTGCCATTCGCACAATAAACGCCGGACAAGAACCGGGCTTCTGCTACAAGGCTGTCTGTGTCTCCATTTGCCCTGGGACTTCGCTGTACCACCGAGCTTACCCCCTTACAGTAGGAATAGCGTATGACATTTGTTCAGTGTGTGAGTAGCACATCTGAGTTGTGTCTGGCATGTTAGTGGTGCATATGAGCCTTCGTGTCAAGAAATGTGTGGGGCACATGTGTGGCATGTGTCCAATGTTGAGTGATGCATATGTGGCACGAGTGCCTCTGCCGGCAATGTCTGACCCGGGTTGAAATGAAGCACACACAGCTGCTCTTCCCTCTTCTTTCTGTCTGGTGATCTTGGCTATGTTACTCTTAGACATAGGTCACATGTGCATCAGAGGTTCAGTTAATAGCCTCTGTCATAGATTCCATTAAAATGGCATGCAGCACTATTTTTTCCATTAAAATGATTGACACCATGACCAACGGAAAACCAACGGACCTCATTATAATCAATCAGATCCATCAGGCATCATTGGTATAGATCATGAAATGGAGCTGGTGATGACATTTTTTTTTTTTCTTCATTTTTTCACTTCTACGACTAAACATACAATCAGAAATAACTATGCAGATGATAACTAGCCCTCATAGTCAGACTTTACCACCCAATCTCAAGAACAAAATATGGTCGAGAAAAATGAGTCTGTAGTTGCATGCTGGTTTGGCAGCCAAAAGCATTTTAAACGCAACACAATATCAACAGAACTCTACAAGCACTAAAAACAGTCATAGGAAACAGGATTTTTTTGGAAAAAGCAATTCTGCTACTGTGTTATATATGAACGTAGCACTATATGTTACCTCTCTTGGTGTCTGTTCAGACCTCCATATTTCCGGTAGAGAAGATTCCAGCTATAACCTGTTCTGATTAAGAAACCTGTACAGATGGGTGGAGTGCACAAACCAAGATGGGGCCAGCCACTTCCCCATGCAAACAGTCCAAAAACCACCTATGGACAGCACATCCATTTTGAAAAATAAGTCTCTAGGTGCACGCTGGTGTGGCAGCCAAAAGCAATGCAGACATAACACAATGTCAGCAGCACTCTATATGAGAGGTAACATATAGAGTAGGTTCCCATCTGGATTGAGGTCGCCTTGCAGTGGTAGGTGGGGATTTTCAGTTTTGATCAAAAATGTACATTAAGAGCTTCAATATGTTCATGTATTCCAAAGTAGCAGGAATGCTTTTTCCCAAAAAAATTCCTGTCTCCTTTGACTGTTTTTCAGTGCTTATAAAGTGCTGCTGATATTGTATTGTGTTTCCTTTATCACCCAACCTGTCTTGTTTGGTACATGACTCCTTCTTTTAGGGTTTTCTTACATTTCATTGGAGGGTATAGCCTGGAAGAAAAAACAATAAAATCTGTTACATAGTTAAAATCTAGAAATATAAGATTTTTTTTTAACAAATTCCTGATTTTGAGACAGGGTCATACAAAAATGCAGGACATGCATACTATTTTTACCTTTTTTTTTAACTAATATAATTTTATTGCCTAACATTAAATGGATTGTCCAAGCTTAAATGAATTGTCCACTTCCTAAGAAGAACCAATAGGCAGCTCCTGGGGTCCCAATAAAATAAAATAAAAAAAGCCTATACTCACCTTCCCCAGTTCCATCCCTGAACCCCTCTTCAGTTTTTTTGTTTTTCTTCTTCCAAACGGATACGTCATCGCTGCAGCCGTTACATCACCCTTCAGAGCTGTTCGCTTCTAAAAGGTGATGTTACTATAGTAAGTGGCACATTACCGCTGCAGCCAATGAGCGGTGACGTCCCTGTTCAGAAGCAGAAGAATGAAAAAACAGAAGACCAGAGAGATGCACTTGCAGATGCTGGGGACTGGGGGAAAGCGAGAATAGACTTTTTAATTTTATTGGGGCCCCAGGAGCTTCTTCTTATTTTTTTTACGAAGTGGACAATCCCTTTAATAAAAAGGTGAGTATGGGCCTTTTTATGTTAATGGAGCCCTAGAAGCCTCCATTTAGCTTTTCTTAAGTAGGTAACCACTAACTACAAGCTCCAAATAGCCTAAAATAGCAAAAGGTGTTCAAGTTGCTATACTTGCTTTTTACAGTACCAGCGCTGACCATTTTTGGTCCTCCACCAACTCTTCATCAACTCCATAATGGTCTCTCCACCACGTGACCACATTTTTAGACCTATTCATTTGGCCCATAATAACAATAGCACATCAGTGTAAATTGCTGGAAAACCACTTTAACCTCTTTAAATTATTTTCTGTTAAGAAAAACATTATCATGACTTCTTAGGCCGTGTTCACACGGCTTATTCCCGACGGATTTGTGACCCGTATCGAGCTCACAAATCCGCCGTGAATAAGGGGCGGGACGGGGGCGGGGCCGGAGCGCGGCGGGGGCGCCGCTCCCGGCCCCATAGACAATGCATTGTTTACGGCGCGTACGCGCCGTAAATAATGTGCATGTCAGTTTCTCCCCGCCCGGCGGATTCGCCGAGCCTAAAGGAGCGACGGAATCGACTGTTCTCTATGAGAGCAGTGGATTACCGTAATGACAGGGACGGATTGGCGCCGTACTGAAGCGCAAATCCGGCGCGGAGTACGGCGCTAATCCGTGCCTAAATAAGCCGTGTGAACGAGGCCTTACTGAATATGCATTTTCAGTTTGGATTTATTAGCATTGCTTTGTTTCCTATAACGTGATTCTTGTGTCTGGCAGAAGGAAAATCTTACATAATCTACATACGCTGCAACCAATTTTCTTTCTCAAAAATTCCCATGTGTATTGCAAATACTTATGACTTTACTAATCTGTGCCAAATTACAGTAATACTGGCGCCAAGGGAGACGCAATAATCCACATTTTAAAGTATGTCAAGGGTTATATAATCCTTGGCACATCCTCAAGTGATGAAAGTCAGGGTCATTAGCTTGGATACTTTGCAGGTTTTTATGTGCACAATTTTCGGCACTCTATGAATAATGTATGCTTGTGGGATGAGTGTAAATCTGTGGAGAACCATTTTGAATTGAGGCCTAAATGTTTAAGCCTGACCTACCATAAATATATATGCAGTTATTGGGTCAGGAACCGTGGCGATGATGGGGAGAAAGAAAATGTATTATTTTATATTTCTCCACTGTATTCACAGAGGAAAGTGAAATGCCATCTGAAATCCAGAGGGATAAAGTAACTCCATTAAAAGTTTTTCTGTCTAATCCAGGAAGAAGTGCTGCATAGCCTTAAAAACAACAGGTCCAGCATACACCCCTGTGTTCTAAGGGAATTAAGTTATATTAGACAGACTGTTATTTCTAATATTTAAGGATTTTATAATGACAGGGTCTGTTCCACAGGATTGGCGCATAGGAGATGTGGTACCAATATTTAAAATATTTGAAAAAGGGTCAAAAACTGACACCAAGTTCTGGTTTTTTTTGTTTCCTCATGTAGACCCAAACCTTGACACTCCCACCACCATGCTTGACTATAGGCAAGACACTATTGTCTTTGCACTCGTCACCTGGTTGCTATCCCACACGCTTGACACCATCCGAACCACATACATTTATCTTGCTCTCATCTGACCACAGGACATGGTTCCAGTAATCCACGTCCTTAGTCTGCTTTCTTGTAAATAATTTTTAGAAGGAGCTTCTGTCTGTGTCGACAGCCATGCAGACCAATTTCATGCAGTGTGCAGCGTATGGTCTGAGCACTGACAGGCTAACCCTCCACTCCATTAACCTCTGCAGCAATGCTGTCAGCACTCATACGTCTATTTTTAAAAGACAATCTCTGGATATGACGTGGAGCATGTGCACTCAACTTCTTTGGTCGACCATGGCAAGACCTCTTCTGAGTGGAACCTGTCATGTTAAATTGCTGTATGGCCTTGAGGCTGGTTTCAGCTACTAATTACTGCTGACACCTGTTGCTAAGAGCACGGAACAGAACTGGCGCCGCAAGGTCTAAATAAATTAGAAACAGTGATTGCGGATTGCCGATCCATTAACATGGCAACTGGAAGCCTAATGAAGGCTTCCATATCTGCCATGTTTTTGTTTATAATACTTCCTGCGATCAAGCCCGCTAGTGGTCAAGTACCCTAAATGTTAATATGAAAGATTTTAAAAAAAGGTTTTGGAAGTATAAAAACACATATTAAAAGTTCAAATCGTTGCGCTGCAATATGCCCAAAGTATGGACCGCAAATAAGGTAATTCATAGCTCTCACTGAGAGCTATGATTACCCGACATTTTTCCCGACGTGTATTATGCGCTGAGGAAAGTAAAAGTCTATGGGAGCCGGTGCAGAGCGTTTTAAGAGTATGCGCTGACCAATAAGCCAATACGCTGTGTGAACATACCCTAACAATAAGGCCCATAGCAACCAATCAGAGCTCAGCTTTCATTTTTTAAAAATAAAAGCTCTGATTGGTTACTATGGGCAACAAGGACAGTCTTAGGGTATGTTCACACGGCATATTGCGGGGTACGCAGGGTGTTTTAGAAGTACGCGCTGATTAGCTCATACTTCTAAAGCACAGGAAGGCCGCCACCATCCACTGTCACTATCCACGGCGCGTGAGTGCCATGAAGAAGTGACATGTCACTTCTCTCTCCCGGCGTACAATACACACGTATTGTACATCGGAAGAGAGGAACGTAATTCATAGTTCTCTATGAGAGCTATGAATTACCAAAATTGCAGGGCACATTTCATTGCGGGGCATATTGAAGCGCAAATACGCGTCGAAATGCGCCATGCAATTACGCCGTGTGAACATAGCCTTACTGTTAGTTTTCATGAATGCAGCCATTGTGTGGTCTTTGGGCCTAATTTATCAAAACGGTTTGGCAATAAGACTCTCCTTGTTTACCATAGCAACCAATCAGAGCCCAGTTTTTTTTTATACAGCTATGAAAAAATGAAAGCTGAGCTGTGATTGGTTGCTATGCGCTGTGATTGGTTGCTATGAGCTCTGATTGGTTGCTATTGGCAACAAAGTGTTACTGTTAGACAGTTTTGATAAATGAGGCTCAAAGACCACACAATGGCTACATTCATAAAAAGAAACAGTAAGACCATCCTTGTTGCCCATAGCAACCAATCAGAGCTCAGCAGCCAATTCTTTTACTGCTATGGAAAAATCAAACATTAACTCTGATTGGTTGCTATGGGCAACAAGGACAGTCTTACTATTAAGCAGTTTTGAGGCCCAAACACTACACAATGGGCCTTATGTATGAAAACTGTTTAGCAGTAAGACTGTCCTTGTTGCCCATAGCAACCAATCAGAGCTCATAGCAACCAATCAGAGCTCAACTTTCATTTTTCCATAAGAAATGGCAGCTGAACTCTGATTGGTTGCTATGGGCAACAAGGACGGTCTTAGGGTATGTTCACACACCATTTTGGGGTACATTTTACGTAACCTATTTAAAGAGAACCTGTCACATAGATTATGCCCCCCTTGTTGAGGGCAGCACAAGCTAGTGTCAGACCTGCTGTTTCCAGCGCTGTGTCCCTTATTCTGTAAGATGCTGGAGTTTTAGAGCATTAATGTTCAAATCTTATTCAGTGAGCAGGTGTTGCCCGCCCCACAAAGGAATACCCCGCCCATCAGTCAGTTATTCACATGTTTCTACCATTCAAAAGTAATGGTTTATCAGTTGGGGTGGGCGGGGCTAGCCTCTGGTGGGCAGGGTATGAAAAAAACTGACTCTTTTTATGACTCTTTACTGGCTGAAAACTGCAGATTTGAGCATTAAATACTCAAAAAACTGCTGCATCTTACATAATAAGGCACACAGCGCTGGAAACCGCATGTCTGTCACTAGCTTGTGCTGCCCTCAGCAAGGGAGGCCTAACCTATGTGACAGGTTCTCTTCAATGCTCAAATCTTATTCATGAGCAGGTGTTCGCCCCGCCCACCAAAGGAAAGCCCCGCCCATCTGTCAGTTATTCACATGTTTCTACCTATTCAAAGTAATAGGTTTATCAGTTGAGGTGGGCGGGGCAGCCTGAGGTGGGCGGGGTATGAAAAAAACGGACTATTTTTATGACTCTTTTCCATCTGAAAACTGCAGATTTGAGCATTAAATACTCTAAAACTCCAGCATCTTACAGAATAAGGGACACAGTGCTGGGAACAGTCTGTCTGACACTGGTTTGTACTGCCCTCAGCAAGGGGGGCATAAACTATGTGACAGGTTCCCTTTAACAATGTTCAGTGTGATTTTAGATTTAAAGCAATGTAAAACACGTATCATCATTTTGCATACGTCTTTTGGATGCATTTAACGAATCTGATCGAAGAATTGACTTGTCAATTCTTGATCTATTTTACGCAGCAGATGCCCTATTTGAAACTATACGGTACGTTCCTGCTGCACAGAAAATGCATCCAAACACACAGCACACTTTGGGTGCATTCACACTGCAAGGGACAAATAGCAGTCGGTTTATCCATTTGTCCAGTTTTGCTGCCGTCCCCACGGCCGCAGCGGGGGGTTAGGGGCGGCTTTTCTTCGCGATGAGCAGAGAACAGCCCTCCCCCTCCCATTGAGGTGTTCATACTCCATCTGGATTAAAGAATGAACATGCTCAATGTTTTTTGAGCGGTCCATGGGCGGAAAACCCATGCAGTGGGGACTGCTGCACGGGTTTTCCATAGAGCCCCATTGTGCTAATTTTCGCCGGTTTTTCAGGCGGTCTGCAAAACCGCAAACCGGCTGAAAAACCGTCCGAAAACCCGTGCCGTGGGGACATGCCCTTTGGGTGCGTGTTGGTTGCATTTTACGCAGCATTTTTTTATACGTTTTTCAGATCATAAAACGTATTGAAAAACGCTGTGTGATCATCCCTTTAATATTGAACAACATTAATAAATGAGGCCCATCGTGCACAGTCTGACATGTTTATCACTCCCTACAGAAGGTCATAGTTTTTTACATGTTTCACCAAGCATGCAAATATTACATAGTTGAAAAATATTTAAAAATGCCCCAAAATATTTCCGTAGCAGATGCTGATAACCAAACATTTCCCTGTAAAAAAGCACAGCCTCATTCCGACAATAATCCCTGAACTGGCGGTGCTCAGGGTGGGCAGATTTATGTCTGTCTCAAACTTCAATTCTTGCCTTCACCTTGAGGAAATTGCTCCGTGTAATAAAACACTTTTTTTTTTCCCTTCTCTGTGCCATTTCCGAGCTCCACCATCCATACTTTGGCGGCTGTGACTTGTTGCGGTGACACATTGTATTATACAGCAGTTAATAAAAAATTTAGAAACATTGTACATCTTGATACGACTCGATATCGGCGCTCGTTCGGTGCAGGCAATGATCCATATGTTACCCTCTACAGTCTAATATTCATTAAAACAACCATAAAAAAAAAAAAAAAAGCTGCAGAAAAATAATGAGCTTTTATAGTTTCTTGCATTAAAGAAGTCAGAGAATATTTTCAATCAATCTCTGTAATGTGAAGCATTTGTTAGACAGGATGATGTACATTTATGCCGTTGTCATGTCGTATGAATGATGAGTGTACACATCACGTCCCAGTCAACCATCCATTATATTAAGTGCCAGGCATGTATACATCCAGAACACTTCCTCTTGCATTCAGATTAACACCCTCTGGAGAAATTTAACAAAGTCAGTGATTACATCTAAAAAAGAAGTGCAAAGTGTTTTCTTTTGCTTTTTAACCCCTAGTGCTCTACACCATGTAAAAAGAGCCCTCACTATACAGTATTAGGTGCACTATGGAGCTCTACTTTTACATGCACCATATTTGCATCCATATAGCACCATATTACAGGGGAGAATACTGCAATAGTGAGCCCTGTGATAGAGACAATGGAAATCAGCCATAACATGACTATTATACCAGAATGAAATTAGTCTGCCATTAAAGGGATTGGCACTAGTGCATGGCTGGCTGTGATATCGACCAGGTTTTGATACAGAAAACGGAAATAATGGTCCTCAATCGTAAAACACCTTAAAAACAAAACCCCCCATTTTTTTATTTTCTGTCTTTACAAAAATAACTACCATTGTACATTAGTTGAACGTTTATTATGTTTGAACTCTCTGGCACTACTATGGTCCCTAAGCAATTATGTTGCACGTCCTGGCACTATTATGTGGGGGTTTCCCCATTGGGGACTTAACTTTGCTTGCACTGTCTGCACTATTTGTTGCACTAAAACCCAATTTTTTTCTTTTTGGCACTAGTTTTTTGGCATCTTTTTTCATGTTTTTTTTTTGCACTAAAACCTTTTTAATGCTTGCATTTTTGTCGGAAAAACTTAATTTGGTTTGTGGCCTAGAACAATATTTGCACTTTTCTGCACATTTGGGATGCTCAAAAGGAAAACATCATATTTTTGCACTGTTAAACTATTTGTTTGCACAGAACCAACTTTTTGGGCCTTGAAAATGTCTGCTTTTGTTGCCCTAGACCCAATACTGCCCAAATTTTTGGGTTTTTCAAAAATAAAGGGGCCCCTGACTTCTATCAACGGGGAAATTTTAGCCAGATATTTTTCAAAAGGGGCCCTATGTGTGCACTAGAACCATTATGTTTCCATCTGGACAATATTTGCAAAAGAACTATTTTTTTGCATTAGGATTAATGGGCACATAAAAAGAAAAACGGGTTGGCCCCTTTTTCCCCCAAACGCCCCTTTAAATTTTCCCGGGCAAAAAAAACCCAAAGTGTTTTGGCCAGCCAATTTTTAACAGGGGCCCAAAAGGTTTAAAAAATATTCCCCAAAAATTGAAAAAAACCCAAGTTTGAACTTTTGAACAACAAGGAACAGTTGGGTTTTGGGCAAATAAGAACCCTAATCGAATTTTAAATGAACCCAAAGAAAAAAAAGTTTTACCCCAACTTTTACTTCCCAAAATTTGATTTTGGAAATCCCAAAACCTTTTTTTCTTTTTAAAAAAAAATTTTGGTCTTTCACACTTATCAAATTTAAATTCCCCAAGGGTTAAGATGTTTGGTTTTTTTTGTTTTTGTTCCTGGTTTCAAATTTGAACTTTTTATTTTTCAATGAAACAGGGGGGGGGGGGGGGGGGGGGGAAAAAAAAAAAAAAAAAAAAAAAAAAAAAAAAAAAAAAAAAAAATTTTTGGGGTTATAAGGGAAAAAATTTATATTTTGAAAATTTTAATATTTTATTTTTAAATTCTTTTTTTATTTTTTTGGGTTTTTTTTTTTTTTTTTTTTAAAACATTTACCTAATAATTTTTTTTTTTTTAAAACTGTAATTATTGATTTTTTTTTTGTTTAAAAACATTATTTTTATTAAAAAATTTTTTTTTTCAGGAAACCCCAAAAAAACAAAAACACAAAGGGCCCTTTGCCCGATTTCCGCCCCTGGCCATTTACACAACAGCCGGGGCCATCTAGGTCCCCAGCTGACTTCACCGTTTCCCCGGCTCGTCGGTCACCGGTTTTCGATCACCCGACAGACAGGGGGGGCCCTTTTATTGCCTGCGTAACGCACCGCCGCAATCAAAGGGTTAAATCACAGGGTTTTTTGGGTTTCCCCTTCCCCGTGTCGCAGGGATGCTCTGGGATCAGGGGGGCAAACACCCTGACTCAGCGCAGCTGCACGCCCGGCGTCGCAAAAATCCGGGTTTTCAGTGAGTCAAAGACGTCCTGCAGACAACAACCCCACCAGCCACTCTAAACGGCGACGGGTCTTAAGGGGTAAAGTGAATTTTGCTGCCAAAGCAGGCCCGCCTAAAAAGGGGGGACACCCGTACTCCGATGGGGCCCCGAAATAAGGGGGCCCGCTGCAAGCGGCCCCCCTTATTTCACATTAGAGACTGGGCACGGCGGCCAGCCGCCAGCGCACATTTAGTGAGGGGGCCCGGCCGGCCTGCAGAAGGGGGCCGCCTCCCGCCAGCTTTTTTCAGTCACATTCACTCTTTTATTACTTTCCCCTGCGCTGTGACTGGAACCGGGCCCCCTCCTCCTCGACTGAGGGGGGATTTAATTCAATTACTCACTTCCCCCCCCCTGTCCCCGCGGCCATACACAGCGCGCTGGGCAGAGAGGCAAAGAAGGCCCGCCCAGTCACAGCGGGGGAAGTAAGTAAAAGAGCTTGAATGCAGCTGGCCCGGAGCCCGGGCCCCCCCTCGCAAACACCTCACCCCACCCCCGCAGCCCTTTCTCCCCACAGCCCTCTTGGGGGGCCTCCTCATCTCCACACCCCCTGTGTGCCACTCCATCCCCTTCCCCCCATACACACAAGGGTGGGGGACGAGGGGGGCCCCCACACACAATCTTGGGGGCGAGGGGCCCCCACACACAAAGTGGGGAACGGGGGGCCACCACACACAAAGCAGGGGACGAGGGAGGCCCCCACACACAAGCTGGGAGGATAGGGGGCCACACCTACCCCCCTGGGTTCCCAGCACCACCTACCCGGCTACCAACCTCCCACCGCCGGCTACCTACCTCCCTACTTCCTCCCTGGGTTTCCCAGCTACCTACCACCCCCTGCCCTGGGTACCTACCCCTTACTACCCCCTACCTGTCACCTACCTCCCCCAGCACCCACCTACATACCAACCTACCCCCCTAGCACCACCTGCCTGGTACCTACCTTCCCCAGCACCCCGCCGGGGGGAAAACCCACCTCCCTACTACTACCTCAAAGGGTTTCCTACCTTCCCAGCTACCACCTACCTGGCTACCCGGCCCCCTGGCTACCCGGCTACATACCTACCTTCTGCCCCTACTCGGGACTACCCACGGGGGGCCCACGACCTACGGATGGGGGGGCTATAGACCTAATGATCAGGGCACAAAGGGGGGTCATTATTACCATTTTTGGCACTATGGATGGGGAGTTTGTACACGGGGGGTGGACACAGGTAGGAAGATGATAAAAAAAAAAGTGAGGAGTCTCAGGTGTTTGTGTTGTGAATTTGCAGGGGCGAGTTGTGTCGGGAGAAGTCATCCTGAGTCTGGACCGGATGGAGAAGAAAAGGGAACGTGAATGACTCAGACAAGACATCAACTGTAGTCCCCTAAATGTAAATGATTGTAATACCACTAAAGGTCACTGTATGCATTAATATTGTCTTATTAATGAATTATATTCAGTACTTTTGATGGTATTATTCACAATTTGAGCATCAGCATTTTTACTTTTTGGGGCGGGTTTTGCTGGGGGCGGGGCTTGTAGGTGGCCCAACGCTCAAGCTGTATGGGGCCCAGAAATTTCTGTTGGCGGCTCTGGCTCTATGGCTGTCATTACTATGATGATACTGTTATGTCAGCACTGGTATAATTTTGTGGTATGGTTGCATAGCTAGTACAATACAATTATGTCTGGTACTATATTTTGGAATTTTGGCTAGTATACTTAGATAGCATGGCCACTGTGCTGCTGGTACTGTTGTATGGTTGATATGAAAAGAGGCACTATGTTAGGTACTAGTTTATGGAAATGATAATAAGTATTAAGGGCCTTATGTATGAAAACTGTCTAATTGAAAGACTGTCCTTGTTGCCCATAGCGACCAATCAAAGCCAACAGCAGCCAATCACAGCTCAACTTTTATTGTTCCAGAGCATTATATGAAGTTAAATCGATCTTTGGGGCTTGGCTCATTTGGTTTTATAAATATTTTGTATGTCAACAAAAAATTTATGTGAAGTTTTTATACATAAGGGTAAATTTGGGGTTTC
>JAODAL010039879.1:0-37535 GCA_025379985.1 Phyllomedusa bahiana
GGGGTCCAAAAGCAAAAAACAGTATCTGTTTTTTTGTATAATACAGGGAAATTTATCACCTTTAAATTCACCTGTGGTGACTATAGAATTGCTGTTTTAAGATTTACGTGGATGCTGCATCAATGAAAAAAGCTGGGTGCGCAAAAGTAAAAAAAACACGTATCTGTTATGTTTTCATATAATACACTGTATTTTTTGCACCTTTCAATTCACCTGTGGTGACTATAGAATTGCTGTTTTAAGATTTACGTGGATGCTTTGTCAATGAACAAAGCTGGGTGCGCAAAAGTCAAAAAAACACGTATCTGTTATGTTTTCGTATAATACACGGTATTTTTTGCACCTTTCAATTCACCTGTGGTGACTATAGAATTGCTGTTTTAAGATTTACGTGGATGCTGAGTCAATGAACAAAGCTGGGTGCGCAAAAGTAAAAAAAACACGTATCTGTTATGTTTTCGTATAATACACAGTATTTTTTGCACCTTTCAATTCACCTGTGGTGACTATAGAATTGCTGTTTTAAGATTTACGTGGATGCTGCATCAATGAACAAAGCTGGATGCGCAAAAGTCAAAAAACACGTATCTTTTATGTTTTCGTATGATTCACGGTATTTTGGCAACAAACAACCTGTGCTGACTACAAGATTGCTGGATTGTAATTTAACTGATTTAACTGCAAGGTGGATATATCAACACAGGTGGAATGGGTAAAATTGAAAATGAACACCTATCTGAAATGTATACTGATAATAAAAGTGGAGTTTTGCACCTAACAAAGAGACCTGCAGTTACTAGAAATGATGTGTATCCAATATAAGTTCAGGCTGCCCAATATCCAGGAAATATTTCAATAGCAAACTGTTAATAATAAAGATTTTGCAGTGCAATGTCTACACTAAGTCTTGGTGAACTTTATCAAGTGTTCTTTATAGATAGAGCTTGTCTGTGTTTGCCCGCGGGGCCCCCCTCCCCCGCTCTCCCCGTGACTTTACAGTAATCCCCGGAGTCGATTGCTAAGCTCTTATCAATCGACTTGAGGCCTTAACAACTGGCTTAACAACCGACTGGAGTCCGCGGAGTCGATTGCTAACTCTAATCAACTGACTTGTCTTGAGGCCTTAACAACCGGCTTAACGACTATTAGCGACTTCACAACACAGTAAGTTATATGTCCCCAGTATAGGTAACAGGGTCCCCCAGTAAGTTATTTGACCACTAGTAGGTGGATATATAGTTTATATGTCTCTCAGTAGGTAGGTGTGTAGGTTATAGGTCCCCCAGTAGATATACAGGCAAGTTATAGGTTACCCCAATGGGTATATAGAAAGGTTATATGTCCCCCAGCGGGTATATAGATAAGTTATAGGTCCACCAGCAGGTATATAGATAGGTTATAGGTCGACCAAAAGGTATATAGATAGTTTATAGGTCCCACAGCACGTATATAGGTAGATTATAGGTCCCCTGCACATTTACAAGTAGATTATAGCATCCCCCTGCACATTTATAATAAATTATAGCGTCCCCTGCACATTTATAAGACAATAGAGCGTCCCCCTGCACATTTATAATACATTAGAGCGTCCCCTGCACATTTATAATACATTAGAGCGTCGCCTGCACATTTATAATACATTAGAGCGTCCCCCTGCACATATTAATAATACATTAGAGCGTCCCCTGCACATTTATAAATAGATTATAGCGTCCCCTGCACATTTTAATAAATTATAGCGTCCCCTGCACATTTATAATACATTAGAGCGTCCTCTGCACATTTATAATACATTAGAGCGTCCCCCTGCACATTTATAATACATTAGAGCCGCGCGTCCCCCCTGCGCATTTATAAATAGGCTATAAGTCCCCTGCACATTTATAATCAATTAATTTCCCAGAAGTGCGATTGACTTGGAGTTACATAGTGTTGTGTACCCTTTATTTTTTCGATCAGTGTATATTTTACAGTACCTTTTCTGGCGATATAATTATCTCCATGCCATTCACTATTCATTGTTTACTTCTGCATAATCCTCTGTTCTTTCCTTTTGTCTCTCTTTTTCCTTTATATCTTGCCCAGTCCCTATTATCTCCCTCTATGTGCTCCTCTGATCCACATTTTCCAATATCACTTCCTCTTTCCACTGTTCTCCTAATTTTGTTTGTACTTTTCCCCTCCTGTCTTATAATTGTATATCCTTATTATCTTCTCATAAGTGCCACTGGCCTCTATCCACTTATTTTGCTTTCCTGACTCCTGGTTTACTCCTTTCCACTATTGTCCTACCTTTTCTTTTCTATACATTTGTCTCTTGTCTCCTTGTACATTTTTCTATGTTCTGGTTCTTAGCCACGCTCCCTTACTCCTTGTCTACGTTTCTCTAGATTCTAGTTCTTTGTCCCGCTCCCTTCCTCTCTGCTTTTAGTTGCTTAACTCTAAGATGCCGGGTAAGGTGAAGTTGCGAGGTTAGTATCGCGAGAGTATTCAGAAAGTGAACTGCGCCTGCGCCGAGTGCCGCTGCTCCCTGCCGCCGCTGCAGTTGATTGCTTAGCAACTGCTAGCAACTTGACAAGTAACAATCGGCAGCGGCGGCGGGTGGTGGCGGCGCCGGGGACTACTTTACAGCGGTAGGTGCTGCTTTAAAATTCTCTAGCTAACTACATAAAATCTTCAAATCTCTAATCTAACTAAATTGGAAGGATCACAGCTAATAGTAGAGGTTTCTCTGTGCAGAAATAGACTAATTTCGCTGAGCTGTTTGGCCACAGGCAGAGCGCACGTCCTATTCCTATGAGACACTGAGAGACACTAAGGCTGAACAGGAAGGGCTGTTCTATGTTAAAACGAGGTCATGTGATTTTTCCAGCCAATCGCAACCATACACATCCCAGTCATGACGTCGCACACACATCTCACCCTGCTCTATTCTGTAATCTGATTTGCTGGCCGCCAAAATGACAGGAAGCGCCGAAAATGGCGCGATCTTAATAGATGATGCACAGATTTTAACCTTAATTATCGCATGATCTGAAAATTTCGATCACCATAAAAACCTTGCCGATTTCAACTTTGTCGATAAAATCGCTCAACACTAGTTAAGAGTAGTGACAAGGGTCTCCCAGAATTTTACAGTGTCCTTACATGTCCAGATACTATTATTATTCTTATTTATTTGAACAAAGTCAGTGTGGGGCATGTCGCATTTAGGGCATGCAGTTAGTCTATTAGGATGATCCTGGTGAGGAGGGATATAAAACCCAAAGTTTGCTGAGTGGGCCATTCTAAAGTACGTATCTTTCCATTTTTCATTAATAATATGTTTATTGAAGGCATTCCACCTTTTCCTGTGAGATATTCTGATCAGGAAAGGTTTTCTCCCACTGGTTAAAAATCTTATGGGATGACATCCCTCCCTTGTTCCTCCTAAGGCCTGCATAGAGTGTGGATAAGGAGTGAGCTGATGAGGAGGTAGAGCCTAGGATATCGTCAAATTTATTCTGTTTAAGGTGTTAATCCTGCTTTTGAGAAATGATGAGATCTGGGAAAAAGCTAAGAAATGACATGAGGGCAGGTCGTATTTTTCAGACAGTTCTAAGAATGAGTATAGTTTTGGCTGTCTATTATCAATAAGTTGAGATTTACAGTTGAGCTCAAAAGTTTACATACCCCTGCAGAATTTCTGCTTTCTTGGCCTTTTTTCAGAGAATATGAATGATAACACAAAAACTTTTTTCCACTCATGGTTAGTGGTTGGGTGAAGCCATTTATTGTCAAACTTCTGTGTTTTTCTCTTTTTAAATCATAATGACAACCAAAAAACATCCAAATAAACCCTGATCAAAAATTTTTACAAAACCCCTTTTTCTTAATACCATTTATTGCCCCCCCCAAACATCAATGATAGCTTGAAGTTTTTTTGGGGTAGTTGGGGAGTGGATTTTTCCCTTTTCCTTGAAGGAAAAGCGGGCCCATTTCTTCTTGGCAAAAAGCCTCCATTTTCCTGTAAATTTTTGGGGCTGTCTTGAATGATTTCACGCTTAAATTTTTTTCCCCAAAAGGGCTCAATGATACTGGGGTCAAAGACTGAAGGGCCATTTCCAGAACTTTCACTTTGGGTTTCTGCTGGGGCCAAATTTGACAGGTCAAAACTTGGCCTGTTTTTGGGCTGTTGTCATTTTTGGAACATCCAAGTATTTTTTCCATGTTTAAAGGTTCCTTCCTGATGAGTGAAAAAATTTGCCCCAGATTTGCCTGCATTCATCTTTCCTTTTTGGGGAAAACTTGAAACAGCCAAAAATGCTGGGTTTTCAGAGTGCCCCGGGTTTTTTCAGCTGATTTAATTTTTTGGGTTTTTCTTTTATTCCAAAAAATTTTTCCCGGAAATTGGGGTTTGGGTTTTTTACAGACCCCCCTGTTTTTCCCAAATTTGCTAATCACAGTTTAAACATTGATGACGGGACTTTATAAATTTCCCGGGAAAAATCTTTTTGTACCCTTTTTCCCTTTGTTTTATGGGATTTTAAACTAACTTTTCCCATAAAACCTTTGAAAAATTTCCTTTTTGTTTTTCCCCCAATGACTCCCCCAATCCAAAAACCCCTGTGGCAAAGATGAAAAAAAACAAGAGTTTTTTCGGGAAACCCAAAAACCCTCACCCCAGCTTTAATCACAACACTGATTACAAGCAAACATTTTTACAGGTGAGGATGTTATTTTTTATTTACCATTAAAAACGAAAACCTTGTTTCAACTTCTTTTGCTTGTTATAAATAGTTTTAAAAGGCGATTTTTTTCGACAAATTTTGAAAACCCGGAAAAGGGTTTTTATGGTTTTCAAAATTTTTCCCAGATCTTTGCGTAAATAAAGGTTAAAATCTGTGCTCATCTATTAAGATCAGCCCCCTTTTTTGGGTGCTTCCGTCATTTTTGGGGGCCCGCAAATCAGATTACAGAAAAGCAGGGTGAGATGTTTGTGCGACGTAAATGACTGGGAGTGTAAGGGTTTTGCGTTTGGGCTGGAAAAATCACATCCCTTTTTTTTAACATAGAACAAAGGTTTTTTCCGTTCAGCCCCAAAAGTGTCCCCCTCACGCCCTCAAAGGGATAAAACCTGCGTTTCGGGCCTGTCCCCAAACAGCTAAGCGGAAATTAGCCCTATTTCTGCACAAAAACCTCAACATTAGCTGGGGACCCTTTCCCAAATTAGTTAGATTAGATTTTTTGAAGTTTTTTTATGTAGTTAGCTAGAGAATTTTAAAAAGCAGCATCTACCGCGTAAAGTCACGGCGGGGGGAGAGGGGAGGGGGGCCCGCGGGCAAAACACGACAAGCTCTATCAAAAAAAGAAACGGGATAAATTCCCCAAAGACTTATTGTAGACATTGTTTTTGCAATTCTTTATTTTTAAACATTTTGCTATTAAAAAATTTTCCTTTTGGGAATTGGGCACCCCCTGAATTTATTTTGGGAAATACACATCATTTCTAGTAACTGAAAGGTTTCCTCTTTGTTGTAAAAAACCCTTCCACTTTTATTATCAGTATACATTTCAGTAGGTGTTAAATTTTAAATTTTTAACCCTTTCCCAAACCTGTGTTGAAAATAATCCCCCTTTGCATTTTTAAATTCAATCCAAAATCTTGAAAACAGCACGGGGTTGTTTGTTTAAAAAAATTTTACCGTGTATCATACGAAAGCATAACAAATACTTTTTTTTGATTTTTTCCCGAAAACCCATTTTTGGGTTTCCCTTGCCCGCAGCATCCCCCAAAATTTTTTAAAAACAGAAATTTTCTTTTATTCACAAACAGGTAAATTTGAAAGGTGAAAAAAATTTACCGTTTTTTTAAAACCAAAACAAAAACCCATTTCCCGTTTTTTTTTTTACTTTTGCGCACCCAGTTTTTGCCCATTGCCCAAACCCATCCATGTAAATTTTAAAAACCCAACAATTCTATATTCACCACGGGTTTAATTGAAAAGGTTTGAAAAAAAATTTCCCGGGTTTATTATACGAAAACATAACAGTTACGTTTTTTTTTTGGATTTTTGCACACCCATTTTTTCATTGACGCAGAAACCACGTAAATTTTAAAACACCCAAATTTTTTTTTCCACCACGGGGAAAATTAAAGGGGTTTCCCAAAAAATTTAACCGTTTATTTAATACGAAAACCATAACATTTTACTTTGTTTTTTTATTTTTGGGCACACCCAGCTTTTTTTCATTGCCCGAAAGCATCCAGTAAATCTTAAAACAGAAAATTCTATTTTCACCACAGGTAAATTTGGAAAGGTGCAAAAAATCCCGTTTATTAAAACAAAAAACAAAACCCATTAAACAAGTTTTTTGACTTTTGCACACCCGGGCTTTGTTCATTGACGCAGAAACCCCACGTAAATCTTAAAACAGAAATTTTCCTATTTTCACCACGGGTGAATTAAAAGGGTTTCAAAAAAAAACCGTTTTTATACAAAAACCCATAACATTCGTGTTTTTTGACTTTTGCACCCCCACCCTTTTTTTCCATTGACGCAGCAATCCCACTTAAATCTTAAAACAGCAATTCATTTTAAACCAAAAGGGTTAAATTTGGGAGAGGTCCCAAAAAATAAGGGGTTTTTTTATACGAAAAAAAACAGTTCCCCGTTTTTTTTTTGGGACTTTTCCCAAAAACCCATTTTTTGGTTCATTGACGCAGCATCCCCAAAAAATCTTAAAACACAATTCTATTTTCAAAAAAGGGGAAAAATTGAAAAGGTGCAAAAAAAAACGTTTATTTTTTAAGGGAAAACATAACATTTAGGGTGTTTTTTTAAATTTTGCACACCCAGCTTTGTTAAATTTGACACAGCTCCACAAAAATCTTAAACGGGAAAATTCTATTTTAAACCACAGGTGAATTGAAAGGTGCAAAAAAATCCCTTTTTATTATACGAAAACATAACGTTACTTTTTTTTTTTGACTTTTGCCACCCAGTTTTGTTCATTGACGAAAGCATCCACGTAAATCTTAAAACGGCAATTCTATATTCACCACAGGTGAATTAAAAGGTGCAAAAAAACCTTAAATAAATAAAAAAAATAAAAAGTTAAAACTAAGTTTTTTTTTGACATTTGCACACCCAGCTTTGTTTCATTGACGCACACCCAAAGGGGAAAATTTTTAAAAAACAGCAATTCTAAAAATTCACCCCGGGAAAATTAAAAGGGTCAAAAAAAAAACCTTTTAAATTATACGAAAAAAAAAAACCCAATTTAAAACTTTTTTTTGACTTTTCCCCAAAACCCATTTTTGTTCTTTGGGACCCAGCATCCCGAAAAATTTTAAAAACGGGCAATTCTAAAATTCACCACAGGGAATTGAAAGGGGGGGAAAAAAAATACCGTTTATTTACGCAAACAGAACATTTTACTTTTTTTTTAAACCTTTTGCGCCCCCACCACTTTTTCATTGAGGGCACCATCCACAAAAATTTTAAAAACAGAAATTTTCTATTTTCCCACCACAGGTGAATTAAAAGGTTGAAAAAAAAACCTTTTTTTAATACAAAAACATAACTGTTAGGTGTTTTTTTGATTTTTTGCACCCCCACTTTGTTCTTTGGGACGCAGAAACCACGTAAACCCTTAAAACCGAAATTCTATAATTCACCACGGGTGAATTGAAAGGTGCAAAAAAAAAAACCGTTTATTAACGAAAACAAAAACTTTTACGTGTTTTTTTGATTTTTGGCACCCCCCGCTTTTTTCATTAAAGGGGGGCAGCATCCACGTAAATCTTAAAACAGCAATTCTAAAATTCACCACGGTGGAATTAAAAGGGTGAAAAAAAATACCTTTATTATACGAAAACATAACATTACGTGTTTTTTGACTTTGCACCCCCATCTTTTTTCCCCATTGACGCAGCATCCACTTAAATCTTAAAACGAAACAATTTATATTCACCACAGGTGAATTGAGAGGTCCCAAAAAATACATTTTAATTAAACGAAAATAAAAACATTTACGGGGTTTTTTGACTTTTGCAAAAAACCCAGCTTTGGGTTCATTGACCGCAGCACCCCCGTAAACCCTTAAAAAGAAATTTCTATTTTCACCCCCAGGGGGAATTAAAAAGGTTAAAAAAAATCCCGGGTTTATTATCCCCGAAAAAAATAACATTTTTACGGTTTTTTGATTTTTTGCACACCCACTTTTTTTCATTGACGCAGAAATCCCCCGAAAATTTAAAACAGCAATTCTATATTCCCCCACGGGTAATTTGGGAAAGGGCAAAAAAAAAAAAACCGTTTTTTATACGAAAACATAAAAAGGTTACGTTTTTTTTTACTTTTGCACCCCCACTTTGTTTCATTGCCCGCAGCACCCCACGTAAATCTTAAAACAGCAATTCAAAAATTTTCCACCCCCGGGTGAATTAAAAGGTGGAAAAAAATTTACCGTTTATTATACGAAAACATAACTTTTTTAAGGGTTTTTTTTTTGTGTTTTGCACACCCAGCTTTTTTAAATTGACGCAGCATCCACGAAAAATTTTAAAACAGAAATTTTCTATATTCACCACGGGTGAATTGAAAGGTGCAAAAAAAACCTTTTTATTTACAAAACAAACATTTTTAAACGGGGTTTTTTTGACTTTTGAAACACCCGGGCTTGTTCATTGTTGAAAGCATCCACGTAAATTTTAAAACAGCAATTCATATTCACCAAAAGGTAAATTTGAAAGGTGAAAAAAAAACCGTTTATTATACGAAAACATAACAGTTAGGGTTTTTTTTTTTGACTTTGAAACACCCAGCTTTGTTCATTGACGCAGCACCCAAAGTAAATCTTAAAAACAGCAATTCTAAATTCCCCACAGGGGGAAATTGAAAGGTGCAAAAAATACCGTTTTATTATACGAAAACATAACAGTTACGTTTTTTTTTTTAATTTTGCACACCCAGATTTGTTAATTGACGCAGCACCCAAACGTAAATTTTAAAAAACAGAAATTCAATTTTCCCCAACCACGGGTTTAATTGAAGGTGCAAAAAATACCGTTTTTTTTATACGAAAACATAACAGTTTACGGTGTTTTTTGACTTTTTGCACACCCAGTTTTGGTTCATTGACGCAGAAACCCAAATCTTAAAACAGAAAAATTCTAAAATTCCCACAGGTGAATTAAAAGGGGTTCCCAAAAATATTTTTTTAAATTATACAAAAACATAACATTTTACCGTGTTTTTTGAACTTTTGCACACCCCACTTTTTCATTGACCAGCACCCCACGTAAATCTTAAAACAGCAATTTATATTCACCACGGGGTGAATTGAAAGGTGCAAAAAATACCTTTTATTATACAAAAAAACATAACATTAAACTTTTTTTTTTTGACTTTTTGCACACCCAGTTTTTGTTCATTGACACAGAAATCCACGTAAATCTTAAAACCCCAAAACCCTAAAATTCCCCAAAGGGGGGGGGGGGGGGGGGGGGGGGGGAAAATTGAAAGGGCCAAAAAAAACCGTTTTTTATACAAGAACAAAAACAGATACCTTTTTTTTTTTCCCACTTTTGAACATTTCCAATTTGTTGATGGGACACTTTGCAGTTAAATTTGAATCCAGCAATTTTTTTTTTTGATTAAGTGTTTTAGAAGAGCTGTGTTAGGCCGTCTTTTAAAAGAAAACTTTTCCCCAAAAATATTCCATACCTTCTCAAAATTTTTTTATTTCTGAACATGGACGAAAAAAAAGTGGGAATTTAGCAAAGAGGGGGGGTAGCACATGGGGGTTTGAGGTACGAGAGAAAAGGGGGCCCTTCCATGCGGTGACAAAACGCAAAGCCAGCGGTTCGGCCCGTTGCAGGACCGTCAGGGCCCCCTCATCACGGGGTGGGGGGCCCCGTTTAATCCCAAATAAAAAACATCGTTTGCCAATCTGTCCCTTTAGTGGTTAAAGCAACCTCAACTAGCAGTCTTACCCCCTCGTTTTCCCCTCAAAAGGGCCCCAAAAATTTATCAACACATCACCAACAAACCGTCCAACATTAAGCACCCAAATGTCAACCCCTTTTACCCAAAACCCCTGTGGATAATCCCCCTTGTCCCAAGGGCCTCTTTGATGACAAAAAGCGCTTGGGGGGCAGGGAAACATGTTAAAAGACAAAAGGGGGGATTTAGTCTGCTCGACGCCCCGTTAATGATGCCCTCAAGGAGGTGAAAGGGAACCGGTTCCCAAACGGGAAAAAACACGGGCGGTCGGGGAAAAAGCCTTTCAGTCCCCTTGCCCCGTTGCCCGCAGTTTCTGGATGCAGAAAGCAGGAAAGACCAATCCCCCTGGTTGATGATGATGATGAAGATTTACGACATTGCGGATCCAACCCAGTCCTTTTTTCCCCAGAATTTGTTGCGAAAACGCTTCAACAGGGTGGGGCGAGGAGGAAACGATTTGGGGGAGTGGTTCCCAAAAAAGGGGGCCCCCCCCCCCAAAAAGGGGGGAGGGCGGTCGCAAAAGTCCGCTTGGGTAAGATTCCGCCAGCCACGGTCCGCGCAAACCCCGCTCCCCCCATATCGCCGTCAAAAAGGTCCGGACCCTTTAAGCCCGGGGCCCTTTTTTGACCAAGCCTTTTGATTCACCCAGGGTCATATTTCCGCCTTTGCTGTAAAACCCCCCCAAATAGAGGCAAAACCTTAAGTGGTTAACCACCACCAAAAATGTCTAGTCACAAGCAGCGTATGCAAGAGTTTTGAAATTGGGGGGAACATTTGGCCAAAAAAGGGCCAGAAACCACGCCGGGCCCCCCAACCACTGTCCCCACCCCCCCCCTCTTCTCCCCCCCACCTCCTCCTCCCCGACCACCAAGCTTTCCCAAACTGCCCAAGTCCCCTCAGATTCCCTATCCCGGGGTCACCCCCTTCACCTCCCCCCGTCCCCCCAGTATCCCCACCACCAGAACCCATCCCACCCCTTCTCCTTCCCCCCAGCTTGACACCACCCGCACGCCGTAAAAAGCCCCCAACCCAGCAGCCACCTTCTGTCTTCCGGTTTGGGAGCAAAAAACACTTTTAAACCCAAACCCCTCCCAAAGCCAAAAAACCTGAATTTTTTTTTGGCAAAAGCCAGGGGTTTTTTGGGCCCTTTGGAAAAGGGTTTTTCCCTTTTTTCCCTCTGGTTTACCAGATGGGTTTTCCCCCACTTAAGGCCCTTTTTGCCTGCCCCCCAAAACCCAGATTTCCATCAGGCATTTTCTTTGCCCAGAAAAGCCTCCCTTTTCCCTTTGGGGGCCCGCCACGTTCATCTAAAAAATTTTAAGCGCGTTGTCCCGCATCTTCGTCCCCGGAAAAGTCCCCTCTCACCACCCACACCGGGCTAGTAAGCAAAGGCCAAGGCCGCTATAAACTCTATACAGTCAAATGGGTGGGAAACTGGGTGGATGGGCTCTGGGGGGGACGGTGCTCTCGGCTTGGGGGCACCCCTTTTTCAAAACCGCAGGGGTTGGGGCAGGGCATCTTTTCCCCCCAAACCTCTGGTGGCATCAAAGTGCCCAGAACACCAGGCCCGTGTTTGAAATTTAAACTGCCTTTGGGAGACCATCCACACACAGGCAGGGGGTGTGGATGGCTCTCCGCAAAAGAACCGAGCCTGGGTTTGGGGGACAAAACCTTGTCCGGAAGGTGGTGTGCGATAAAAGGGCGAAATCTGCGGCCCCCCCTTAAAAATCGGTAGGGTTTGGGGCACCCTCCCTTGCCTGGCACATGTCATGAAAACCCTTTTCGTCCCAAAAAATTTCCTTTAAAAAGCTACCCCCCGGGGCGGACTGCCTGCGAAAAAAGGGTCGAGGGCTGAAATTTTGCACTTCCCCCCGTTCGCAAACCCCGCTTTCGTTCCCCCCTGGCTGCTTTTCAAACGTCAGCTCGGGCCCCCCCCCTTTAAAAACCCTCTCATTGTTGACGGGCAACATGCTGGGAAATTTCCCCCCTCCACTTTTCCCCCACGATTGGGGGGGCATTTCAAAAGCCATTACCAGTAAAGAAAATACACATGGGCCCCGAAAACAGCGGTTCGGACCTCGGGGGGTTGAGCCACCGAGAATTTGGGGGCAGGGGAAAGAGCTCTGCACCATCCTTGGCCAGTTTTTTTAAGAAGCCCAACCAAAAAGGCAGTGGGGGACATGCCCTTGGCAGCATCAGCATGAGCATTTTGGTATCCCTTTGTTTCTGGAACGCCCTTTTAAAGCTCTGAAAAATCCCCCTCCCGCCAGCGACGGAGGAGGAGACGGACACAGAAAAACAGACAAAGGGGCCTTTCTCTCCGTCAAATCCACAAGGCCCCAAGTTTTTCCCCCAATTTTTAAACCCGGGCCCCTTTATTTAGGGAATTTGGTTTTAGGGTCCAACTATGCAAGGCGGCACCCTCAGCTCTCAGGGTGGAACAATTTTGAGGCAAGTCCCGGGGTGTGTTAAGCTGTGCCGGAGGAACGGAGGAGGGGGAGGAGGGTTTTCCCAGACCCCCGACGTCCCCCGCCTTGGAAAAAGTTTGGCTGAATTGAGGCAGATTTAGGGAAGATGAGTTTGCTAGTGCCCCTCAACCCAAAAGCTTGGGGAAATCAAGACTCCATCTCTCACAGAGTCTTTGGGTGCTCCATTTCCTCCAACTTATCCCCCATTAAGGGCCCTCAAATGAACAATTTTTTTACTGGTGGCCACCCTTTCCCGGATCCCCGGTACAAAACAAAACTCAGCACTTCCCCTTTCCCCCCCCCCAAAAAAAAGAGAGTAAAAAAGCCGGAAATGGAGACCTTGGCTGATTGAAACAACCCGGAAAAACTGTTTCGTCTGGGTTCCCCGTTCTTCAAATGTCACGGTGGAACACCGCCACGACGTGACAGCAGTGGAAAGGGCCCAAATAGCCGTAGCGGGAGCAGCGGGAAGCCGCGGCAAGGGGGCAGAAGCCCAATGGGTGACCTCTGGCAATCTTTATTTTTTCCCACCTCACCCCCCGCATTTCAATGCAGGGGCCCCACATAAAAACACCCAAAAAACCAGCTTAAATCCCTTGTGACGACTAACTGGTCTCAACACCGATGGTTTTTTTTAAGTGCCGGACCCCAAAAAGACTTCTGGGGAATTTTCCAAAAAGGCCAATGGCCCCACGGCCCCCCCACCCTTTGATTTTTTTTGCCCCCCCCCTCCTATCTGGCCGGGGCCCCCCAAACCGGGGCCTAAAAGACCCAAACCCCACCCGGGTTTTCCCCCAAAAAAGTGGCCCCTTAAATTTCATCAAGATGAATCAGGGATGGATCCCCTGAAGATGTTTTGGCCCCCAATTGCCCCAGGTTTACCGATTGTTGCGGTCTAACCCCAAACCCCCAAACGAAATCTCCTTTGAAAAAATTATTTTTAAAATGAAACATTTCTTACTGCAATTTTTAAAAAAAAAATTTCCCCCCATTCATTTTTGCAGGTTTTGCTGTGAGGAGACCCCAAAAAAAAACACCAAGGTTTCATGACAAAACCATATTCCATTTAAATCACCCTTCATCTTTAAATTTTTTACATTTGTCAAAGGGTTTTTGGGGCATGTTCCTTTACAATTTTTTTAAAAAAGGGTGAGAAGTCATATTTTAATTTATTTTTTTTTCATGTTGCTGTGGAAAACAGCAAAAATCATGGGCCTTTGGAACCGAAATGTGGCCTTAAGTTTTGGGATTTCCTCCTTCACAAATTTTTTAAAAGTGGCTGAAGAACATATTTATAATTTTTTGGGGGCATTTGGCCCGGAAAATACAGCAATAATTTATGGGCCCCCCGGAACAGAAATGTGGCTTCTAAGTGGCAATTTTCCCCCCTTCACAATTTTTTAATAGTGGCTGAAAAAGCCCCTATTTTAATTTAATTTTTGGGGTCATTTTCCTTTTTGGGGAAAACAGCAATAATCATGGTCCTTTGGAAAAAGAAATGTGGCTTCTAAAAATGGCATTTTTTCCTTTACAATTTTTTAAAAGGTTTGGGTGAAAATCCCAATTTTAATTTTTTTGGGGCCCTGCTGCTTTGAAAAGCAGCAAACTACAGGTCCTATTCAAAAAAAAAGTTGTTTTTTAATAAACATTTGTTCTTCACAATTTTCCCAAAAAGGGGGCTCCCTGGGTTTAAAGTTTTGAATTTTTTGGGGGGATTTTTCTGTGACAAAGCAGCTATACTACCCGGTCCTATTCTAAAAAAAATTTGTTTCTAAAAAACCCTTTGTTCTTCACAATTTGTCCAAAGTGGGTCCCAAAGGGGCACGCTTTTTAATTTTTTGGGGGCATTTTGGTGTGAAAATCAGCATACTACAGGCCTATTTTTAAAAAAAGTTTTTTCTAAAACCAGACAATTTTCTTCACAATGGTCAAGAGTGGCTCAAAAGGGGAAAGGGGGCGTCAGAAACAGGGAAAAGGTAGGACACTGTTAATTTGGGCACATATTGCAAAAAAGACTTTTTTTTTTGCAAGAAACTTTAAAAAAATAGCTATCAACCCTTTTTATTGAGACCAAACCCAAAAAATTTTTAAAAACAATAAAAAAAAGAAACAAAGACATGGTGGGATTTTCCCTCCGATTTAAAAAAAGTGTTTTCTTAAAAATTTAAATTACAAAAAATTTGGGATGTACAAAAAAGCTGTTAAAAAAAATTTTCCCCTTTAATTTTTCCCAAAGGGGGGTACAAAAACTGACCAATGTAGGTTTATTCAGAAAGGGCATTTGGGGTATGGAAAACAAAAGGACAAAGAACAAAGTACAAACCAATTTTCCTCCAGCACTTGATTTAAAAAGAAAAACGGGAAAAGCCAAAATAAAGGGGAAACCCGGGGGTAACAGGGGCGTTAACCACCATATTTCCCGGGGAAGCTCAATTTGGGGCCACACTCATACGGAGGGGCCAAACACTACCCAATTTTTTGAAATGTGTTTGTGAGGAAGGCTGGGGGTTTTCACCAAATTCCGCTTTCCCGCACTCTCTTCAGCAGACAGTTTTTTGTTTCTTTTCGTCATCAGGGCATTTTAACCTGCGTGTTAAAAAGATGACGGACGCCACCCTGGGCTCCTTTCCCGGGACCCAAATGGAACTCCGGGGCCCCGGTTCAAAGGGTGGGCCCCCTACAGGGGATAGTAATGTCCAGTGAAACTAAAAGGTGGTTAAAACTCCTTTTTCCCCCCGGGACTTTTGAATCTTGGGGGTTTTTATGCAGGGTTTTGGGGCCAAAGCTGTGGCCCCAGGACATATATCAATGGTCCCCGTGAAACTAAAAGGGGGGGGTTGAAAGACTCCTTTTTTCCGGCACTTTTTAAATCTGGGGGGCATGCAGGTTTTTGGGGCCCCATGCTGAAATTCCAGGACAGGGATATTCAATGTTTCCGTTCAAGTAAGATGATGGTTTTAAATCAACTGCCTTCCGGCACTTTTTTTAATTTTTGGGTGATGCAGGTGTTAAGGGTCCCTGCCTGTGGTACAAGACAGGGGTAATGAATGGGATGGGGAAATTTTTTTTTTTTTTGGGTTTTTAAACCTAATTTTGTTTGCCCCAAGATGTGCACGTATCCATTTGACCCGGTTTGGATGTTTTAAATTTTAGGTTCTCCAGCCCTTTTTGGGTTTTTAATAATGAAGGTGTTGTTTTCTCTCCCCCCCCCCAAAAACTTTAAAGGTCAAACCCCCTCATAAACCCAAGCTCACTATCGGAAAAACCTTATCGATTTGGCCCACTATCGACTATCGTCGAAACTCGATAGCCAACGCAATTTGCTCAACCAAATTTAAACAGGGGCAAAATCAAACCCGGGTAAATTTTTCTTTTTAATCAGGGCATTTTGGGTTTTTTGGTTTTGACATTAAAGAATTTTCAAAAAAAAAAAACAGTAAATTTTTCAAAAAATTTGGGTTCACCCAACCCCAAAACCCTGAGTGGAAAAAACTTTTTTTTGTTTTCATTCATAAATTTTCCGAAAAAAAGGGCCCAAAAAGCAAAAATTTTTTGCCAGGGTAAAGTTTAAAAATTTTTAGCAAAAAATGATTTTTTGATCCCCTTTTCTCTCTAAACTTTAAACTGGGAGTTATCAAGACCAGCTTGGAACTGTGGGTGGCAACCAAGAGTAAGATATCTACTGAATTTATATGGCAGGGATAACAGGGTTCTGCGAGCCTTCCACGCACCTATCATATCTCGCAGGATAAGACTGTGCTTTGCCACTTTAGGGAGAGATGAGTACTTAACATGCAGGAGATTTGAAAGTGCCCATGGGAAAGCTAATATTGATTCAGTAGATAGATTGGAGAACCTCAAGGTTTGTTTAATCCAATCTGCACTATGACATAGTAAGCTAGCTAAATTATAGATCCTCAGATCTGAGAGATTTAATCCCCCCTCATGCTTCGGGAGTAACAACTTGGCTAGAGCAATTCTTTAACAATTTTAAGAATCAAGGGGGGATAATTAAGCTGGTAAATTGATTCTGGAGTTTTTCCAATATGAATGCCCAAAAATTTGATTGAGGTTTAAGCTACAGAAATGATTAAGGTTTTAAGTGCAGACTGATTAGCTGAGTTAGGAGGTGAATGGTCTAAAAGCTCCGACTTCGAGACATTAACCTTAAAGTCTGAGTAAAGGCCAAAATCATATATCAAGTTCAGAACTATGGGGACTTCGGTTAAGTGTTGGGAAAGATATACAAGTAGGTAATCCGCAAATAGTGATATCCTGTCTACATTTATGCCTGATAACTTTGGATTAGATTGAAGGGCTTTGAACAAAGGTTGTGTAGCTAGGTTAAACAATAAAGGTGATAGTGGGCATCCCTAGCGAGTTCCTCTTTTCAGGGGGAACGGTCTGGATAAAATACCTGGGGTATAGATTTGTGCCTATGGATTTGAATATAAAGAGGATATGTAAGATCTAAAGGGCCTCATATACTAAATTTGTCCAGCACTTCATCCAACCATCTCCAGCTGACCCTGTCAAAGGCGTTTTCCATGTCTATTGACAGGACAGCTGGAGACCGATGAGCCTCAGGGCGACATTTATTGTCATTCAGTACTGAAATAATGTTAAGAATATTAGAACCGCCACCCTACCCTTAACAAAGCCTATCTGATGAGAGTTAATTAGTTGGGGAAGAAAGACTGCCAGTTTGTCAGCAAGAATCTTAGATATTGTTTTAAGATTGACATTGATTAAGGAGATCAGTCTGTAAGATGAGAGAAGGGAGATCTCTTTTCCCGGTTTCGGCAGTACTTTTATATGGGCTGTGTTGATATGTTGGGGTAAAGGGGTCCCATTCATAAATAGATTAGAAACTTGAGATAATAGTGGGGATTTTTTTTTTCTTATTCAAGAAGGCTTTTATTGAAACACAGAAGGGTAACTGAATCGAACATCTCACATAATATTCAAAACACAGGTTGAACATAGGAAAGTGTAACAACATATTTCAATACACCTGTTGACAATAAGTTGTTAAGAGCAAAACCAGTGCTTATTACTAATGAGGCCAAGTGGAGGGGGAAAGGCGGGGAGGACGGGAGAAAGAAGAGAAAAAAAATAAAATAGGAAAGGGGAGAAGGGAAAGAAAAAAAAAGGGGGGGGGAGGGGAAGGAGTTTGGGTTATGGAGGGGGGTGATGGAGGATAAAGCCTCTGATGTAAGTTTCTTATGAATGACTCAAAAACTGATCTAGAAACTATAAACAAGTAATTATCAAGTTCTATTCAAACCAGATCATTAGAAGCAATGGAAATTCCCCAAGACAGGCCAGAGACGCCCTCACCCTCAGGCCAGGCTGTGGGGCCCCGAGAGATAAGGACTGACGATGCCCCCAGTGGGGAATGCCCATTTCACATAAATAGTGGGGATTTTTTGAGGTTAAGGATTTTATAAAACTCACTTGTGAAGCTGTCTGGCCGTGGTGCCATGTTATTACCGAGGTTCTTAAACGCACAAGTTATTTCTTCTACAGATGTAGGTTTATTTAGGAAAGCCAAATCACTCTCTGACAAAGTAGGAGGTGTAAGATTATTGAGCCAGATAGAGGGGTTATTAACTTCAGGGGTTTCTGGTGTATATAAAGAAGTATAAAATTCTCGGAGGATGTTATTTATAGTATTAATACCCACCTTATCTTTTTTTTAAGGTATGAATGCTAGAAGTGAAATAGCCTCCCTTAGCAAAATTAGCCAATAACCTCCCTAATTTGTTGCCAAACCTAAATAATATGGCAGTAAGATTATATCGTTTATAGGCCTCCCTATGCTCAATCCAGCGCTCATATTCTTTCCTCTTATTAATCCAAAGGGCTTTAGAAGATGGAGATGGGCTGGAGAGAAAATCAGTATAGGATAAGTGTTCACCTAACGAGTTAATTTGATTAGAGATTACTTTTTTGCATTTGCTTGTGTGGGCTAGTATTCGGCCCCTAAGGACAGCTTTCACTGTTTCTCATAAAGGGAAGATCTCTCCTTAGGGAGAGCGCCATATAAGCGTGTGGAGATTCGAAATTGCCTTTTGCACTCCACAAAGCATCTGCATATCACAAGGCATTATGGGAAAGGAGCTGAGAATCTCAAGCGCCCTCTATTGGATGTAACAAATCCTCAATTTGCTTTTGATCCACTGGGCCTTTGGACAGCAAAAGGGATATTAGCCAAGCCAGCATCACTCAGCTGCAGACAGCTGTTTTGGGGTGTTTGCCCCTCATCCATGCAGAGCAGACCGATGCTAGCTGGCTGGGTGGGAGGCAGCGTTTTCGAGGAGTCAGCGCGTGCGTCTTCTGCCGAGACGGCGCTCCTGAACCTTTGTCAGGGGGACTCCTCCGTAGGGGACTATGCGGTCCATTTCCACACCCTTGCTTCTGAGCTATCCTGGAATGACGCCGCTCTCTGCGCCATATTCAAGAAGGGTCTGTCTTGCAGGGATAAGGACGCCCTTGCAGCTAGAGATCTTCCATCTTTTCTGGGCGAACTTATCCACCTAGCCACCCGCCTAGATGTGCGTCTCACGGAGAGACAGGAGGAGCTTTGCCAGGAACAGGACTCGGCACTACCTCGCCGACTACCTCGTCTGGCTCCTATGTTCCAGAGGTCTCCGCTGTCGCTCCCGCAGGTCTCCACTGAGGTACCCATGCAGGTAGATCGGGCCCACTTGTCGGATCAAGAGCTGTCCCGATGTCGGACGGAAAATCTTTGCCTTTACTGCGCCAGTCCGGACCATCTCCGCAGAAGCTGTCCGCAGCGTCCCCAGCGCTCGGGAAACACTCGCACCTAGGAGCCGGAGGAGAGGCGTCCCTAGGTGCTAATTCTCCCTCTCCACGATTGATGTTGCCAGTGGAGGTAACAACGGATGCTGGTCTATCGTTCCGGGTCTCTGCCTTCCTGGACTCCATGGCAGCACCTTCCCTGTTCAGTACAGTGAGAGCGGTATGAGCTCCCAGCGTCGCGCTCGGACTTATATAGTGCGGTGACGTCACAGAATCCCGCCGGTCTCTGATTGACTTCATCTCTGCACATGTCATGTAGGCTATGCCCTTCTTCCTCCCAGAGTGCTTTGCCCCATGTAGCGCCATGTGCTCGTAGCCATTTTATCAATCAAAAGCACACTTCGTTCCCCCAAAGTACCCCAAACTTCGACTTTGTTCAGAACCGAATTCCACTTCGTTAGAATCAATTCGCCCATCTCTAATCACAACCATGCCAGTGTACACCTGTGTTCACATGTTGTTTCAGAAATGTTTTTTTTTTGCAGAACCATACGTTGCATTTGGCACATATTGCTTTTAACTTATACAGGGAGGAGTGGATGCCTCCATTTTGTTTTTTTTGCACCCTGCCCACCTCCACAGGTTACTAAATCAGTGCAGTATGCTAATAAGGCTGGTGCCTTTTTTCTCTCTGGATTATGGAGGTCTGAGGACCCAATGAGAAGTCTGGACTCAAATGAGAGGTAAAAATAGAGTAGGACCACCTGCATTGAGGTCCCGTTGAAAGTCGGAGGTGGCTTAAACAGTTTTGATCAAAACATGTGAACTAAGAACCTCAAAGTTTTTTTCATGTATTGTAGATAGCATAAATGCTTTTTTGGAGGTTTCCATGTTTTGTTTGTGTGCTCTTTTAGCTGATGGTGTGCTACTGATATTGGAATGTGTGTATCACAACCATGCCAGTGTACACCTGTGTTCACATGTTGTTTCAGAAATGTTTTTTTTGTGCAGAACCATACGTTGCATTTGGCATATATTGCTTTTAACTTATGCAGGGAGAACTGGATGCCTCCATTTTGTTTTTTTTTCAACCTGCCCACCTCCACAGGTTACTAAATCAGTGCAGTATGCTTATAAAGCTGGTGCCTTTTTTCTCTCTGGATTATGGAGGTCTGAGGACCCAATGAGAAGCCTGAACTGGACTCAAATGAGAGGTAAAAATAGAGTAGGACCACATGCATTGAGGTTCTGTTGAAAGTCGGAGGTGGCTTAAACAGTATTGATCAAAACATGTGAACTAAGAACCTCGAAGATTTTTTTCATGTATTGTAGATAGCATAAATGCTTTTTTGGAGGTTTCCATGTTTTGTTTGTGTGCTCTTTTAGCTGATGGTGTGCTACTGATATTGGAATGTGTGTATCACAACCATGCCAGTGTACACCTGTGTTCACATGTTGTTTCAGAAATGTTTTTTTTTTGCAGAACCATACGTTGCATTTGGCACATATTGCTTTTAACTTATACAGGGAGGAGTGGATGCCTCCATTTTTTTTTTTTTTTTGCACCCTGCCCACCTCCACAGGTTACTAAATCAGTGCAGTATGCTTATAAGGCTGGTGCCTTTTTTCTCTCTGGATTATGGAGGTCTGAGGACCCAATGAGAAGTCTGGACTCAAATGAGAGGTAAAAATAGAGTAGGACCACCTGCATTGAGGTCCCGTTGAAAGTCGGAGGTGGCTTAAATAGTCTTGATCAAAACATGTGAACTAAGAACCTCAAAGTTTTTTTCATGTATTGTAGATAGCATAAATGCTTTTTTGGAGGTTTCCATGTTTTGTTTGTTTGCTCTTTTAGCTGATGGTGTGCTACTGATATTGGAATGTGTGTATCACAACCATGCCAGTGTACACCTGTGTTCACATGTTGTTTCAGAAATGTTTTTTTTGTGCAGAAACATACGTTGCATTTGGCATATATTGCTTTTAACTTATGCAGGGAGGACTGGATGCCTCCATTTTGTTTTTTTGCACCCTGCCCACCTCCACAGGTTACTAAATCAGTGCAGTATGCTTATAAGGCTGCTGACTTTTTTCTCTCTGGATTATGGAGGTCTGAGGACCCAATGAGAAGTCTGGACTCAAATGAGAGGTAAAAATAGAGTAGGACCACCTGCATTGAGGTCCCGTTGAAAGTCGGAGGTGGCTTAAATAGTTTTGATCAAAACATGTGAACTAAGAACCTCAAAGTTTTTTTCATGTATTGTAGATAGCATAAATGCTTTTTTGGAGGTTTCCATGTTTTGTTTGTTTGCTCTTTTAGCTGATGGTGTGCTACTGATATTGGAATGCGAGTATCACAACCATGCCAGTCTACACCTGTGTTCACATTTTGTTTCAAAAAAGTTTTTTTTGTGCAGAACCATACGTTACATTTGGCATATATTGCTTTTAACTTAAACAGGGAGGAGTGGATGCCTCCATTTTTTTTTGCACCCTCCCCACCTCCACAGGTTACTAAATCAGTGCAGTATGCTTATAAAGCTGGTGCCTTTTTTCTCTCTGGATTATGGAGGTCTGAGGACCCAATGAGAAGCCTGAACTGGACTCAAATGAGAGGTAAAAATAGAGTAGGACCACCTGCATTGAGGTCCCGTTGAAAGTCGGAGGTGGCTTAAATAGTTTTGATCAAAACATGTGAACTAAGAACCTCAAAGTTTTTTTCATGTATTGTAGATAGCATAAATGCTTTTTTGGAGGTTTCCATGTTTTGTTTGTTTGCTCTTTTAGCTGATGGTGTGCTACTGATATTGGAATGCGAGTATCACAACCATGCCAGTCTACACCTGTGTTCACATTTTGTTTCAAAAAAGTTTTTTTTGTGCAGAACCATACGTTACATTTGGCATATATTGCTTTTAACTTATACAGGGAGGAGTGGATGCCTCCATTTTTTTTTTCTGCACCCTCCCCACCTCCACAGGTTACTAAATCAGTGCAGTATGCTTATAAGGCTGATGCCTTTTTTCTCTCTGGATTATGGAGGTCTGAGGACCCAATGAGAAGTCTGGACTCAAATGAGAGGTAAAAATAGAGTAGGACCACCTGCATTGAGGTCCCGTTGAAAGTCGGAGGTGGCTTAAACAGTTTTGATCAAAACATGTGAACTAAGAACCTCAAAGATTTTTTTCATGTATTGTAGATAGCATAAATGCTTTTTTGGAGGTTTCCATGTTTTGTTTGTTTGCTCTTTTAGCTGATGGTGTGCTATTGATATTGGAATGTGTGTATCACAACCATGCCAGTGTACACCTGTGTTCACATGTTGTTTCAGAAATGTTTTTTTTGTGCAGAACCATACGTTGCATTTGGCATATATTGCTTTTAACTTATGCAGGGAGGACCGGATGCCTCCATTTTGTTTTTTTTTCAACCTGCCCACCTCCACAGGTTACTAAATCAGTGCAGTATGCTTATAAAGCTGGTGCCTTTTTTCTCTCTGGATTATGGAGGTCTGAGGACCCAATGAGAATATCACAGAATAATTCCCATAGATATAAATAGTCAGAATAGAAGAAACACAAATTACCAAACAAGAATCTATTCTTTAAAACATACCTTTTAATAATAATAATTAAGAAAACAACAATGAAAAAGACCACCTGAAATAGAAGGGACAAAAACACCTACACTGTCCCCTAAACTGTACACCCTCAAGTACCTCACAAAAAGGAGAAACCGCCCCGATAAGGGCGACCCCTAAGCTAACTCCTAGACTGTCCCCTATACACAATATCGCCCTTAATATCCAGTCGGACGACCGAACCCCAGTTACTGGGAAAAGAGGGACAGACAGAGCTTGATACAAATTGTGCAGTACCACCAAAAATGGATATGTGAAAAGGCGCCACTAATGGTATTCGGTGCCACAAGATGAAGGTATAACACTCCTATTGGCACTAGGTAACAAAAACAACCCTACAGGTCATGTAAAGACCGATGGCATAAGGTAGGGTATATCAGAAGCCAATGCCTTCTATGCTGAGGTATAGCGTCAAAAAAACACCCCACTAGAATACGCGACAAGCGATGACACAAAGTAGGGTATAATAAAGCTCAATACTTATCTGCGCCAAGGTGTAGCGCCAAGAACAACCCAAACGCGTTTCGTCCCATTCCAGGGACTCCTCAGTAGGTAAAAACCATAATATCCATCTACAAAAATAATAAATATCAAAATAGAACATATACAGAGCACCTAACTCACAAGACAATAATAAATACAAAAAGAGAAAGAAGAAAACAAGAAACACAAAAAATATTTCTAATCTTCACAGAATATCAGAAGGTACCTGAATCTCCAATACGTATATCCAAAGGGATTCCAGTGGATGTATCTTAAGGTTAGGAGTTGGTGTAACTCCAAATGGTGGGGAAGCTGATACAAATGTTGGTGTATAATGTCCCACACACCCGTTCTACACATAGTGGAATAAATAGATATCCCCAAGTGTAGACCCTGCCCATAAACTCTGGGAGAGAACGCCCCCCATTTCACATATCAAAAGGAGTATTACCTCACAGAATGCTCCATGTGACGCCAGCCGGCGTCCAATAATCACTACTGCGCATGTCCGGATATGCCAGCAAGGGCGCCGGCTTCAGTAACAGGAACGGCGCCTGCGTCGCCTGCCGTGTGGGAGTAGTTAATGCGCATGTCGGAATGTCATCAATGGAAGCGTCGGCTTCAAAATCATTGACGGCGATTGCGCCAGTAGTGACGTCACTCGGGACATATTACACGTGCGCAAGTAGACAACAACGGGCCGTGCGGACTCCGCCCAGGGGAGGGAGTAAACCTCCATACCCCCTGATGTAACGGCCACAACTCAGACCTACCCATTAACTCCATATATATGCGGGTACCACTATTGTCACAGATGGCTAACACACCAAATAGCCATCCAAAGTGAAGACTAATAATATCGCCTGCTTATAACTAGCATAGGCGAAGCCAAAGAGAAAGGCTAGGTCTAGAGAAGTCCAAAAGAATAAATAAAGCAAAGGAGGTAAATACAACCAGACATGTATATTATAGAACAATAGATATTCGGCATAAAAATAAACAGAAAAAAGGGGAATCTGTGTTACTATGTGGGTTGTAAAGTAAAGAAAAAGAGATATCCAGACGGTGATTACAGAAAACACACAAAGGACAAAGACTCATTCAGCCCCTTTGGAAAAACACAGTCAAGCCTATAAATCCATTGTGTTTCACGTTGCAGAATAAGTTTATCCCAATTACCCCCTCTCAAAGGAGGTTTCACCAAATCGATGCCTCTAAATTTGATAGCGTCGGTCCTCCCATCATGCTTATCCCATATATGTCTGGCAATCGGTGTATCATGTTGTTTCTTAATATCACCGATGTGTTCACCAATTCTTCTCCTAAATTCCCTCCGTGTTTTACCAACATACCTAAGCCCGCAAGGGCAAGTGGCCAGATATATAACACCAACAGAAATACAGTTGATAAAACCCTTGATGGTGTATTCATGAGGCCTGTCAGTGTCACCGAATGTTTTACAATTCACCACATATTGACAAAATTTACATCCACCACACTTGAAGCAACCATTCGGTTGTCTACCCAACCAGGTCTCTCGCTGTGGGGCCACATAGTGGCTTTTTACCAGACGATCTCTAAGGCTACGGCCTCTGCGGTAAGTGATGGATGGAATGGGGGGTAATATCTCCTTTAGGACATCGTCCTGCAGGAGTATTCTCCAGTATTTCCTAATGATGTCATGGATCTTATCTGCATGTGGATTGTACTCCCCAATAATCCTAAGGTCATTCCTCACGACACTTCCGTGCTCTGCCGGCCTAGTCTTCGGGACCAGGAGGCCAATCCGATCCTCATGTATTGCTTTGTGATACGCCTCTTTAAGAGAAGACTGGGGATAACCTCTATTTGTGAACCTTCCTCTCAGATCTCTAGCTTGACTCATGAATGTTTGAAAGTCAGAGCAGTTTCTCCTAAGGCGAAGATACTGCCCTCGTGGGATACCTCTAACGAGAGATCTCGGATGACAGCTATCCCACCTAAGGAGGCTATTGGTGGCAGTGTCCTTTCTAAAGACCTTTGTACTAAGTGTGTAATCTGTATTTTTTGAAATAGTAAGGTCTAAGAAAGGTAGGCTGAACTCGTTAGCAGAAAATGTAAATCTCAAACCTATTTGGTTGTTGTTAAGAGATTCAACAAAACCAGACAAAGACGGCAAATCTCCCCTCCAGAGTACAAAAATGTCATCGATGTATCTCGCCCATAGTATGACGCGATCCATCAATGTACCCTCTTCCTCATCACTGAAAACTAAGGTGTTCTCCCACCAGCCCAGGAGCAAATTTGCGTACGTGGGAGCCATAGGGCTCCCCATCGCAGTGCCCCTGAGCTGGCGGTAGACCTTCCGGTCAAAAACAAAAACGTTATTCTCCAGTGTAAACCTAAGGAGGGAAAGAATGAACTCATTATGCTTACCAAATTGAGTCCCACGGGTGTCCAAAAAATATTTAACTGCTTTCAATCCCTGATCATGTGGTATTGAGGAATATAGAGCTTCAACGTCAATGCCGCATAGTATGGTATCTGCATCAGCCGTAATGCCCTCCAATTTAAGAAGCAGATCAGATGTATCTCTTATGTAGGAGGGTAGAGAGGTAACGTAGTCTCTCAAATTGAGATCAATATAGACACCTATATTCTGGGTCAAACTCCCTATCCCCGACACTATGGGTCTGCCCTTAAGAGGATTTAGTCCTTTGTGGACTTTGGGTAGCCCATAAAACGTAGCCATCCTGGGAAAATCAGGGAGGAGAAAAGTATGTTCCTGTTTGTTAATTAAACGGTTACACAACGCCTCATCTAAGAGCCCCCTTAGTTGTTCAAAAAGAGTCATAGTGGGATCCTTCCTTAGTACTTCATAACCAGCTCTATCTTGGAGAAGGTCCAGACACATTCTATGATATTGTAGTACATCCATCACCACTACATTCCCCCCCTTATCAGCTGGTTTTATGACCACCGAGGTGTCCCTTTCTAACTCGTTGAGGGCCTGTCTCTCAAGTCTAGATAAATTATTCTGTCTATTCCTGATACCATTGAGATCTCTCAGTTCACTGGTGACAGTTTCAAGAAATGTGTCGATACAAGAGTATGGTTGTGGAGGTGGTAATTTATTACTCTTATTAGATAGAGTGGTGAAGGGCCCTTCCCCCAAAGGTCTATCTTCCTCCGACATCAGATCAACCAAGGTTTTCACACCCAGTAGATCATCACGTCCAATACCTAAATCGTCACATTCCTTCATATCCTTTTTATGAAAGAATCTAGCCCACTTCACTTTACGGATAAAGAGGTGAAGGTCTTTTACCCACTCAAACTCTCTGAATCTATTCGTGGGAACAAAAGTGAGGCCTCTACTTAGCACTTGTCTCTCAATGTCAGAAATTTGGCGTTGGGAAACATTGATGACCTGCAACTCGTCACCATAGTTTACCTTTGGGGGTGCTCTTTGTTTTTCAACAGGTACTGTGGGGGCTGTCTGTCTAAAAAATGCCCCCCAGCCGCATGTGAGGAGGAGGAGGGTTGCCCAGAGGTAGTGTTCCATGATTTATTCGGGTAACTACTGTTACCCCTACCTTTCCTTACTGGCCCTCTACCTCTACCTCTTTGTCCTGGAAACGAGTATCTCTTTTCGGATTCCGAAAATTCCGCCTCTGATGACGATATATCGGTATCCGATTCTCCCCCCCTGATGTTTCTAGAAAGAAAGGAATATGCCCTCCCTTCCTTAAAATCTGCCAAATCTCGCAGGAATAAATTGTGTTTACGTTCCTTGATGTAACTTTGATGTCTCTGTATCTTATTACACAATTCCACCTCTCTAGTTTCAAAATCAGATTCAGACTTAAATTTAAGTGTAAGTTCAGACTGGTTTTTTAAACTCTCCTTGAGTTTCTCAAACCTCCTTTTTTCCTCTTGTAATAGTATTAGCATAAAGCGTAAAGAAGACTCAGTGGCTTCCTTTTCCCAACTTGCCAATACTGTGTCAGATCTTAATCTTTCTGCTGGTGCGAGGGTAATTCTAAGCCCCCTTGGGACAATTTTCTGTTGAATGTAATGTTCAAGTGACTGTACTTCCCACCAGGATGTGGTGTATTCTTTATGTAACCGTGTGAGATCCCTAAAGGCTAGCTTAATAGTGGGAGAATTAGCGGGCGCTGCTAATACTTTGTCAGAAAAAATATCGTGTGCCTCACGCAACCAACCGCTGGAATCTATATTAGTAGATATAAACCCTGCCATTTACACAGATAGTAGCATATAATATCACAGAATAATTCCCATAAATATAAATAGTCAGAATAGAAGAATCACAAATTACCAAACAAGAATCTATTCTTTAAAACATACCTTTTAATGATAATAATTAAGAAAACAACAATGAAAAAGACCACCTGAAATAGAAGGGACAAAAACACCTACACTGTCCCCTAAACTGTACACCCTCAAGTACCTCACAAAAAGGAGAAACCGCCCCGATAAGGGCGACCCCTAAGCTAACTCCTAGACTGTCCCCTATACACAATATCGCCCTTAATATCCAGTCAGACGACAGAACCCCAGTTGCTGGGAAAAGAGGGACAGACAGAGCTTGATACAAATTGTGCAGTACCACCAAAAATGGATATGTGAAAAGGCGCCACTAATGGTATTCGGTGCCACAAGATGAAAGTATAACACTCCTATTGGCACTAGGTAACAAAAACAACCCTACAGGTCATGTGAAGACCGATGGCATAAGGTAGGGTATATCAGAAGCCGATGCCTTCTATGCTGAGGTATAGCGTCAAAAACACCCCACTAGAACACGCGAAAAGCGATGACACAAAGTAGGGTATAATTAAGCTCAATACTTATCTGCGCCAAGGTGTAGCGCCAAGAACAACCCAAACGCGTTTCGTCCCATTCCAGGGACTCCTCAGTAGGTAAAAACCATAATATCCATCTACAAAAATAATAAATATCAACATAGCACCTAACTCACAAGACAATAAAATACAAAAAGCAAAAGAAGAAAACAAGAAACACAAAAAATATTTCTAATCTTCACAGAATATCAGAAGGTACCTGAATCTCCAATACGTATATCAAAAGGGATTCCAGTGGATATATCCTAAGGTTAGGAGTTGGTGTAACTCCCAATGGTGGGGAAGCTGATACCAATGTTGGTGTATAATGTCCCACACACCCGTTCTACACATAGTGGAATAAATAAATATCCCCAAGTGTAGACCCTGCCCATAAACTCTGGGAGAGAACGCCCCCCATTTCACATATCAAAGGGAGTATTACCTCACAGTATGCTCCATGTGACGCCAACCGGCGTCCAATAATCACTACTGCGCATGTCCGGACATGCCAGCAAGGGCGCCGGCTTCAGTAACAAGAACGGCGCCTGCGTCGCCTGCCGTGTGGGAGTGGTTAGTGCGCATGTCAGAATGTCATCAATGGAAGCGTCGGCTTCAAAATCATTGACGGCGGTTGCGCCAGTAGTGACGTCACTCGGGACATATTACACGTGCGCAAGTGGACAACAACGGGCCGTGCGAACTCCGCCCAGGGGAGGGAGTAAACCTCCATACCCCCTGATGTAACGGCCACAACTCAGACCTACCCATTAACTCCATATATATGCGGGTACCACTATTGTCACAGATGGCTAACACACCAAATAGCCATCCAAAGTGAAGACTAATAATACCGCCTGCTTATAACTAGCATAGGCGAAGCCAAAGAGAAAGGCTAGGTCTAGAGAAGTCCAAAAGGATAAATAAAGCAAAGGAGGTAAATACAACCAGACATGTATATTGTAGAACAATAGATATTCGGCATAAAAATAAACAAAAAAAGGGAATCTGTGTTACTATGTGGGTTGTAAAGTAAAGAAAAAGAGATGTCCAGACGGTGATTACAGAAAACACACAAAGGACAGAGACTCATTCAGCCCCTTTGGAAAAACACAGTCAAGCCTGTAAATCCATTGTGTTTCACGTTGCAGAATGAGTTTATCCCAATTACCCCCTCTCAAAGGAGGTTTCACCAAATCGATGCCTCTGAATTTGATAGCGTCGGTCCTCCCATCATGCTTATCCCATATATGTCTGGCGATCGGTGTATCATGTTGTTTCTTAATATCGCCGATGTGTTCACCAATTCTTCTCCTAAATTCCCTCCGTGTTTTACCAACATACCTAAGCCCGCAAGGGCAAGTGGCCAGATATATAACACCAACAGAAATACAGTTGATAAAACCCAATGAGAAGCCTGAACTGGACTCAAATGAGAGGTAAAAATAGAGTAGGACCACCTGCATTGAGGTCCCGTTGAAAGTCGGAGGTGGCTTAAATAGTTTTGATCAAAACATGTGAACTAAGAACCTCAAAGTTTTTTTCATGTATTGTAGATAGCATAAATGCTTTTTTGGAGGTTTCCATGCTTTGTTTGTTTGCTCTTTTAGCTGATGGTGTGCTACTGATATTGGAATGTGTGTATCACAACCATTCCAGTGTACACCTGTGTTCACATGTTGTTTCAGAAATGTTTTTTTTGTGCAGAACCATATGTTGCATTTGGCATATATTGCTTTTAACTTATACAGGGAGGAGTGGATGCCTCCATTTTGTTTTTTTTGCACCCTGCCCACCTCCACAGGTTACTAAATCAGTGCGGTATGCTAATAAGGCTGGTGCCTTTTTTCTCTCTGGATTATGGAGGTCTGAGGACCCAATGAGAAGTCTGGACTCAAATGAGAGGTAAAAATAGAGTAGGACCACCTGCATTGAGGTCCCGTTGAAAGTCGGAGGTGGCTTAAACAGTTTTGATCAAAACATGTGAACTAAGAACCTCAAAGTTTTTTTCATGTATTGTAGATAGCATAAATTCTTTTTTGGAGGTTTCCATGTTTTGTTTGTTTGCTCTTTTAGCTGATGGTGTGCTACTGATATTGGAATGCGAGTATCACAACCATGCCAGTCTACACCTGTGTTCACATTTTGTTTCAAAAAAGTTTTTTTTGTGCAGAACCATACGTTACATTTGGCATATATTGCTTTTAACTTATACAGGGAGGAGTGGATGCTTCCCTTTTTTTTTTTTTTGCATCCTGCCCACCTCCACAGGTTACTAAATTAGTGCGTATGCTAAAAAAAGGCTGGTGCCTTTTTCTCTCTGGATTATGGAGCTCTCGAGACACCACTGAGAAGTCTGACTCAAATGAGAGGTAAAAATAGAGTAGGACCCACCTGCATTGAAGGTCCCGTTGTAAAGTCGGAGGTGGCTACAATAGTTTTGATCAAACATGTGAACTAAGATTCTCAAAGTTTTTTTTTTCATGTATTGTGTAATAGCATAAATTCTTTTTGGAGGTTTCCATGTTTTTGTTTGTTTGCTCCTTTATAGCGCTGATGGCGTGTGGTACTGATATTGAAATGTGTGATCACAACAATGCAATGTACACCTGTGGTTCACATGTTTGTTTCAGAAATGGTTTTTTTGTGCAAACCAAATGTTGCAATTTGGCGAATATTTGCTTTTAACTTATACAGGGAGGAGTGGATTGCCCTCCATTTTGGTTTTGTACACCCTGCCAACCTCCACAAGGTATTAAATCAGAGCAGTATGCTTTCTATAAAGCTAGGTGCCATTTTCTCTCTGGATTATGCAGGTCTGAGGATCCAATGAGAAGTCTGGACTCAAATCAGAAGTAAAATTTGAGTAGGACCACCTGCTTTGTGGTCCCGTTGAAAGTCGTCGGTGGATTAAACAGTTTTTATAAAAAAATTTGAACTAAGAACCTCGAAGATTTTTTTCATGTATTGTAGATAGCATAAATGCTTTTTTTGGAGGTTTTCATGTTGTGTTTGTTTGCTCTTTTAGCTGATGGTGTGCTACTGATATTGGAATACGAGTATCACAACCATGCCAGTCTACACCTGTGTTCACATTTTTTTTTTCAAAAAAGTTTTTTTTGTGCAGACCATAAGTTTCATTTGGCATATATTGCTTTTAACTTAAACAGGGAGGAGTGGATGCCTCATTTTTTTTTGCAACCTCCCCACCTCCACAGGTTACTAAATCAGTGCAGTATGCTTATAAAGCTGGTGCCTTTTTTCTCTCTGGATTATGGAGGTCTGAGGACCCAATGGAAGCCTTTAACTGGACTCAAATGAGAGGTAAAAATAGAGTAGGAAACCCCCTGCATTGAGGTCCGTTGAAAGTCAGAGGTGGCTTAAATAGTTTGATCAAAAACATGTGAACTAAGGACGCTCAAGTTTTTTTTCAAAATATTGTAGATAGCAAAAAATTTCTTTTTTGGAGGTTTCCATGCTTTGTTTGTTTGCTCTTCTAGCTGATGGTGTGCTACTTATATTGGAATGTGTGTATCACAACCATGCCAGTGTACACCTGTGTTCACATGTTGTTTCAGAAATGTTTTTTTTTTGCAGAACCATATGTTGCATTTGGCACAAATTGCTTTTAACTTATACAGGGAGGAGTGAATGCCTCCATTTTTTTTTTTGCACCCTGCCCACCTCCACAGGTTACTAAATCAGTGCGGTATGCTGTCACGGCCCCTCCTGCTCCCCGGCCCGCGGGCCGCGGGCGCACCCGTGACCCCTGTCCGGGTGTCCACCGGGGTCGGGTGCCGCCGCTGGCCGCGGGACGAAGCCGGGGGCTGCCACTGCCTGGGACTCACCTAACCTCGCTCCTGTGCCGTTCCGCGTCCCTGCCGGCCGGGGCGCGTGCCTGTTCCAAGGCGCGCGCGCGCTGTTCTCGTAGATTTAAAGGGGCCAGCGCTCCGTTAAATTTGGCTAATTCCCTGGCGCTTCTTCCTACTTAAGGTACGTCCCACTAACACTCCTTGCTGGATCTATGTTGCCTCGTGCCTTAGCTAAGCGTTCCCAAAGTGTATTCTCGCCTTTCCGTGTATCAGACCTCTTGCTACGTTTCTCGACTCCGAACCTCTGCCGCCTGCCCCGACCTTCCTGCCTGTCCACGACCACGAACCTTTGCCGCCTGTCCTGACCTGCTGCCTGCCCACGACTACGATTCTCGGACTACGATTCTGCACCACGCTGCACCTCGGCTGCCACCGCAAGCAAGTCACGTCAGGGGGGACGACCTGGTAGCCTCACGCCGCAGCAAGTCCATCCCGCTTTGCGGCGGGCTCTGGTAAAAACCCGGGGGCTACTTAGATTCCGTTCCCTGGCGTGGTTTAAAACTACCATCGCTTGCGGTGGTCCGGCGGATCCACTACCCAGCCCTTACAGTTAGATCCAGCCATGGATCCCGCCAAGGTGCCCCTGCCAAGCATCACGGATCTCACGACGATTGTTGCCCAGCAATCGCAACAAATCGCACAACAAGTCAGCAGTTGGGCCCAAGCTCCCCGCCATGATGCGTCAGCTTCTTGCATCCCAGCAGCAGTCTCGCCCCCCATCTGTGGCTCCGTCTACATCTACAGCCCCTTTGGCCCCCGTGGGACCCAAACTTCGGCTCCTTACCCCCCAGCTTTGCCGGTGCCCCCAAAGCTCTGCCGGGGTTTCTTTAAATCAGTGCTCTATGCACGTGGAGTGTGGCGGATCAGTTTCCCTCGGAGAGGTCTAAGGGGGCCCTTTGTTGTGAGTTACTTTCCGGAAGGGCCCCCTGGCTTGGGCAACCCCCCTCTGGGACAGAGGCGACCCTGTGACTGCGGACCTACAGACCTTCCCCCAGGAATTCCGCACCGTCTTGAGGAGCCGGCACGCGCCTCCTCCGCCGAGACCGCCCTCTTGAGCCTCCGTCAGGGCGAGTCTTCTGTGGGTGACTATGCGGTTCAATTCCGTACCCTGGCTTCGGAGCTCGCATGGAACAATGCCGCCCTCTGCGCTACCTTCAAGAAGGGTCTGTCCAGCAGGGTAAAAGACGCTTTGGCAGCAAGAGACCTCCCGTCCTCCCTAAACGAATTAATACATCTAGCTCCCTTTTGTATTGATGTAAGGTTCGCGGAGAGGCAGGAGGAGCTTCGCCAAGAAAGAGACTCTGCTCGTCCTCGTCGGCGATTCCACCTGGCTCCAGTGTTCCAGCATTCTCCTATTCCACCTCCTCAAACCTCAGAGGGGGAACTGATGCAAGTGGATCGGGCTCACTTAACGGAGCAAGAACTGAACCGCCGTCGGTCAGAGAAGCTATCCTCTACTGCCCCGCCCGGAACACTTCCGCAGAAACTGTCCCCTTCGTCCTCAGCGTCCGGGAAACGCTCTCACCTAGGTGCCGTGGGAGAGGGGGCCCCTAGGTGCAGTTTCCTCCTCTCCACGTTTGATGATGCCAGTAGAGGTGACTTCTGATGCTGGTCCTTCGTTCCGGAGTTCTGCCTTCCTGGACTCGGGATCTGCCGGGAACTTCATCTTAGCCTCGTTGGTAACCCGGTACCGCATACCTGTAGTCCGGCTGGAGAAACCGCTACCCTCTTCCACGATCTCGGAGCTGTTTGACCGTCTCAAGGGGGCTAGAGTGTTTTCCAAGTTGGATCTACGTGGGGCCTACAACCTCATCAGAATTCGAGAAGGGGACGAATGGAAACGGCATTCAACACACGAGACGGGCATTTCGAATATCTCGTGATGCCTTTGGGCTATGCAACGCCCCGGCCGTTTTCCAGGAGTTTGTAAATGACGTGTTCCGGGGCCCTGCTGTTACCCCTGCGTCATTGTATACCTGGACGATTTTTTTGATTTTTTCTCCTGACATACGGGGTCCACCGGAGACAAGTACGCCAAGCCCTTTGCAACGCCTGCGGGACACCCCACTGAATGATAAACTGGAGAAGTGTCGGTTCCACCAGGCCAGTCTTCCTCTCCTGGGGTACATTGTCTCTGATCGAGGTCTTCAGATGGATTCTGCGAAACTCTCAGCGATCCAACAGTGGCCGCGCCCTGTCGGTCTCCGGGCGATTCAACGCTTTCTAGGATTCGCCAACTACTACCGGCAGTTTATTCCCCACTTTTCTACGGTAGTGGCTCCCATTGTGGCTCTCACCCGGAAGAACGCTAATCCTAGATGCTGGTCCCCATCTGCCGAGGAAGCGTTCTCCCAATTAAAGTCTGCCTTCTCCTCCGCACCCATTTTGGTCCGTCCGGATCCTGAGAGACCCTTCAGCCTGGAGGTAGATGCCTCTTCCATGGGAGCAGGGGCGGTCCTGACCCAGGAGGGCCCTAAAGGCAAAAACCGTCACATGGGGGTTTCTTTTCTAAATTCTCTTCGGCAGAACGAAACTACGCCATTGGAGATCGGGAGGGTGTTGGCCATAAAATTGGCCCTGGGGGAGTGGCGACATCTCTTGGAGGGAGCTCGAAAATCCTATTGACGTCTTTACAGACCATAAAAATCTGCAATACCTACAGACGGCTCAGCGCCTAAATCCTCGCCAGGCCCGGTGGTCTCTTTTTTTCTTCGTTTTGATTTTAAGATCCCCTTTCGACGGCCGAGGGAAAAAAATCAAAGCGGATGCCCTCTCCCGTCTTCTGACGTTACCGGAGAGGAACCCGTGCCCCAGAATATCATCGCTCCCGAACGACGGGTCCTCGTGGCTCCGGTGGCTCTCCGCAGCGTTCCCCCAAAGGGAGAACCTATGTGCGCCCCCGCACTCAGGAGGAGAATTTGGGTTGGGGGGGATAGCTATTTCTGGCCGGCCATCCCGGGATTCGAAAAACCTATGCTCTCATTCTCAGTCACTTTCTGGTGGCCAACCCTGCTCCAAGACGTCAAGGACTTTGTTCTTTTTCCCGCACCACATTTTGCCCAAAAAAAGGTTCCTCGCCATTAGGCCCGGTGGTCTCTTAGTCCCTCTGCCAGTTCCAGAATCTCCATGGTCCACAATAGGCATGGGACTTTATCACGGACCTCCCCCCTTCGTCGGGAAACTCGGTCATCTGGGTTGTCACTGACCGTTTTTCTAAAATGGTTCCCACTTTGTGCCGCTTCCTGGGCTTCTTCTCTCCCCAATTGGCAGGATACTTTCACCATCACATCTTTCGTCTACATGGGTTACCTTACCAATCGTCTCCGACCGAGGCGTCCCAGTTTGTCTCCAAATTCTGGCGTGCTCTGTGTTCCCGGGTTGCAGATCAAGCTGGATTTTTTCTTCCGCAATATCATCCCCAGACGAATGGACCAGGTGGAGAGGGTAAACCAAATCTTGGAGAGTATCTACGACACTTTGTGTCCGGACTACAGGACATATGGTCCGAGTTTGTACCTTGGTCAGAGTTCTCTTATAATCATCGGGACTCCGACTCTACTGGCCGTTCTCCTTTCCTGGTGGTCTATGGCCCTCACCCACGCCCTCCCCTTTCCCCCGGCTTCCTCCTCCGAGGTCCCCGCCGTGGACAATCAGGTTCAGGATATCAAGACCATTTGGCGAGAGACCCCACAAGGGCCCTACTCCAGGCTTCTGCCGTATGAAGACCCAGGCTGACAAGAAGAGGAGACCTTCCCCTACGTTTCTCCCAAAGGATAGGGTGTGGCTCTCGTCTAGGTACATACGCCTCAAGATTCCCAGTTACAAATTGGGTCCGCGTTTTCTGGGACCCCTTTAGAATTCTGCCCACAACCCGAACCGGTGTCCTATAAAACTCTGTCTGCCTCCCTCTCTCCGGGGCCCGAACGCCTTTCATTTTTCCCCCCTGAAGCCTCTGGTCCTGAACCGGTTCTCCCCGAGGGACGGGTGCTCAATCTCCGATGCTAGAATTCCCCGGATTGTCTTGAAGTGAAGGACATCCTGGACATGAAGATCGTCAGGGGTAAGCGATTATTTCTTGTCGATTGGAGGGGTTTCGGCCCCGAAGAGAGGTCCTGGGAACCAGAGTCCAATATCCTGAATCCAGACCTTATCCGTAAATTCCTTCAGCCTAAAAAGAGGGGGGAGACCTAAGGGGGGGGGTACTTGTCAGGCCCCTCCTGCTCCCGGCCCGCGGGGCCGCGGGCGCACCGTGGAACCCCCTGTCCGGGGTGTCCAAACCGGGGTGGGGTGCCGCCGCTGGCCGGGGGACGAGCCGGGGGGCTGCAACTGCAGGGACTCACCTAACCTCGCTCCTGTTGGGCCCTCCGCGTCCTTCCGGCCGGGGCGCGCGTGCCTGTGTCCTAAGGCGCCGCGGCGCGTCGTTCTCGTGGATTTAAAGGGCCAGCGCTCCGTTAATTGGCTAATTGGCCTGGGGCTTCTCCTACTTAAGGTACGTCCCATAACAAATCCTTGCTGGATCTATGTTGCCTCGTGCCTTAGCTAAAGCGTTCCCAAAGTGTATTCTCGCCTTTCCGTGTACCAGACCTCATGCTACGTTTTCCCGACTCCGAACCTCTGCCGCCTGCCCCGACCTTCCTGCCTGTCCCACGACCACGAACCTTTTGCGCTGTCCTGACCCGCTGCCTGCCCACGACTACGATTCTCGGACTACGATTCTGCACCACGCTGCAACCTCGGCTGCCACCGCAAGCAAAGTCAGTCAGGGGGGACGACCTGGTAGCCTCACGCCGCAGCAAGTCCATCCGCTTTGGGCGGGCCCTGGTGAAAACCGGGGGCTACTTAGATTCCGTTCCCTGGCGTGGCTTAACTACCATCGCTTGCGGTGGTCCGGTGGATCCACTACCAACCCTTACATATGCTAATAAGGCTGGTGCCTTTTTTCTCTCTGGAATATGGAGGTCTGAGGACCCAATGAGAAGTCTCGACTCAAATGAGAGGTAAAAATAGAGTAAGACCACCTGCATTGAGGTCCCGTTGAAAGTCGGAGGTGGCTTAAACAGTTTTGATCAAAACATGTGAACTAAGAACCTCAAAGTTTTTATTTCATGTATTGTAGATAGCATAAATGCTTTTTTGGAGGTTTCCATTTTTTATTTGTTTGCTCTTTAGGCTGATGCTGTGCTACTGATATTGGAATGTGTGTATCACAACCATGCCAGTGTACACCTGTGTTCATATGATGTTTCAGAAATTTTTTTTTTTTTTGTGCAGAACCCTACGTTGCATTTGGCTATATTGCTTTTTACTTATGCAGGGAGGACTGGATGCCTCCCCTTTTGTTTTTTTTGCACTGTGCCCACCTCCACAGGTTACTAAATCAGTGCAGTTGCTTATAAGCTGGTGCCTTTTTTCTCTCTGGATTTTGGAGGTCTGAGGACCCCAAAGAGAGTCTGGACTCAAATGAGAGGTTA